>BMAO01024096.1:0-29643 GCA_019973975.1 Trichonephila clavata
GATAGTGTACTTCGTTCAGTTGCATGCCACGCTCTGCTTATCTGGCCTTGGGTTATAGTCCTCAAATTTAATCAAAATGGTTGGTGTCTTCAAATTCCTTCTTGTTCTTAAGCCTATAATAGTGCTAGCACTTCGAAACGGAGATTACATTATATGGTAGTGCGATCATGTTCTGTAGATGAAAATACTTTGAAAAATCCTAAGGCAGGACTGATGGGAAAGTCACAGTGAACAGTGGACCTGCTTCAGCAGGACGTATGTGTCCGTTAGGCGCAGTTAGCTATCACGACCAGTCAGTGATGAATTAAATCACAAACAAGAAAATTTTAATGCATGTCAAAATATCTAAGTTGCTGTGAGATCAGGATGAACCTGAGCAAAACTACTATTGGGGTTTAGCCTTCTGGCCCGCGTATCTGCATTGATATAGTACAATTCTCAGTTGCATTCCTCTCACTAATTGAATAAATTTTACGTGGATGGAAGTTGAAAAATTTGTAATGGGCCCTATTTGATAAAAAATCTTCAGAATCAGGGACATTTAAGGAATTACAAAAAAATTTGAAAGATAACTCTAATAATAAATTTGCTGTTATTTTTTGTAAATCATTGAAGTTATAGCTGCAGAGATTTAATTGTTTGAAGAGAGAAAATTGCATGTACTCTCTACTTTCCGCATTTAGTTCTACATATTTAAGAGAAAAATGCTTCCCCATATGAAAACAAATTGCAAAGTCTGCAAACAAATTTTTTAACAAATGAATTCTCAAAATCGTGTCAAATTGAAAGTTACAAGTAGAAAAGAAGGTTGATTTTGTGATAAGAAAGTAAGCGGTGCAAGTACTAGATTCGCATTAAAATTTTTATTTAAATACAATTGAGGGAAATATTATATTTTATGTTGTCTACTTATTTTAATAAATATGCTTAAAATTGCGTTTTTCTGTACAATTTTAATTATTTTTAGTTTTTGTTGAAGAAATAGTTATATTTTATGCTGTTGAATTTTATGTTCAGAAATATCTTTAAATGATGCAAAATTAATACATTATAAAAATATAAATCTGTATTGTCGACCTCTATATTCTAACTCGGTATGCATTATCGCGGGAATCGAATGGTTTCCAAAACCATTATTTATAAAATCGTGCCATTTATGATTTTATTCATTTAGGCTAATAACAAAACGTCAGTGCCTTATATTTCGCTCCAACACAGTTTTATTTCAAATTTTAAAAATCAATCCTAAAAGTAAGTGTTAACTTGAATATTGTTAAATTACAGTGAAAATCTTATTAAAAATTACAGTGTGAAAATCGCTTAATACGAAATTAAAATATTTTTTTCGCGTTAAAAGAATTTTGTGTTACAGATACTACAAAAAACCATCAATCAACAAAATTAAATTTATTAGAGTTTATTTGATTTACAAAGATATTATATATGCCTATATTTTATAAAAATCGGTGTTATATAGAAAAACATTCACGAGAACTTAAAGATATTTTTTAAAAACATTTCAAATTCTTTAAAAAACATTTATTGTGCTTTTGGAAAATAATTTGATATTTTTTCTTAACATTGCTTTTTTAGTGTCAAATTGTCAGTAAATTGTTTGAAATCGTCCATCATGTTATTCATTTCCCCATTGGAATGTGCGCTTAAATAACTGCGCATACTTTTCATGATGTTCCTCATTTCGGATGACGTGGAAACAGGAGCAGCATTATTCATTTCTTTTTCATCGTTCGAATCTGCATCGATGATATTTTTGGAGCTCTTAGCAAAACTCAAAAATGTCTTTGCCATAATTGAGGCATTGTTATCACAACAATAACGAATTCTTCCGATGATACAGTGGGATAACACGGTTAAAGTTTTACGTATTTTGGACACTCTCAGAATGGAAATTTTTTCGTATTAAGCGATTTTCTTTTGGAGTTAAAAAATGCATGAAAATACATTGTAGTCCGTCGAGGCCGTTGTATTATTTCGTGTTAACCGATATTTCGTCTTAAGCGTTTTGTATTGAACGTATTTTACTGTATTTTTTTTTAAAAGTCTGTTTGTACATTACTTGATTGCAAAAAAAAAAAAAAAAAATTCGGCTACGCTTCCAATATAATTTGGAGGAATTTCTCTCAAATTCGAAGTTTTTCTCAATCAAAGTGAAGTCTGCCTTGAGAGAAGCAGTTGTAAGTGGGAAACAAATCGCGGAAATGAAAACACTGCTCGTTGCGCAACTACTTCTGGATGGTGCCCAGGGATCCCCGTCCCCTCGTGACGCCACACATCACGACGTATTCAGCGCTCTTTCTCTCTTTTTTTTGTTTTGTTCAAGAAACCCTGCAAGGAAGAAATCAATCATACTTCATCTGATTCTAAAGACGAACAGTTTTCTAACCTTTATTCGAAAATGAGGGAGTCTTTTCCTGCGTGGAAAAAGCATTTGATCTAAAACAAAACATGGTGCATAAATTCAATATTTACGTAAATTCATCAAAGAGCAAAGTTTTTACTCTCTTTTTTAATTATTTAGAAACATGCAACAAGTATAGTTTCTACACTACTGGTAATGGATTGCTGCACAGGAAAGGCGGCAGGCCACATACTTGAAATGTGCATTGTGATGTTAGGGAAAATTGATGGGTAGCGTGAGACTTAAGAAATTAAATTCTAGATTTGTTACATCTACAGCTTTTGATTACACTATTTACATTTGGTTACAAGTTAGTCAAACTATGGAGTATGTGTGTGTGTTCAATGCTACAATATATATTATTTGTAATGGAGGAGGCAAAATACACCAGGTCTGTGGTCGAGCTGTTTCACACGGACTGCCCTCTCCACTCCCTTGGGGTAGAGAGAGAAGCGGTCCCTTCTTACACATCGAATTTCACTCTGGATTCCGGCTCGTAGGTGGAATCCAGCCGTTGGGTTTCTCACGGTCATCGATCGCCGGTGTGATGTCAGATGGAAAAACCCAACAATTATATATATATATATATATATATATATATATATATATGTATATATATATATATATATATGTGTGTGTGTGTGTGTGTATACTAGCTGACCCGGCCGGCGTTGCACGGGCTTTTACCGAGGGTATAACTTAATCCCCATGTTAATTTCCTCCTTTATTTCTGACTCCAGCACTTCTGTGTGGGTGTGACACGTACGATGTGAGTGCATGACCCGTGAGTGCGTATCATGGCTTTCTCGTTTAAAATTTTCCCTTCTCTTGACAAAATCAGCACTTCCAATATTATTTTTCGAAATTAATTTGACTTCTTTGTTTCTTTCTTCTCCGCTTACCCCGGGGTTGCACGGTTTTTTACCGAGTGAATAACTTTATCCCCATTGGAATTTCCTGTTTCCCTTAGGACGATAGCACTTATATGTGTGTGTGTCTAAGCGCGCGATGTGAGTGATTTCTTTAACTATGTCATAAAAACTCCCTTTTTCGAAATTTGTTCTTAAGTTGGTGTGGTAATTAGAAGAGATGTGTGAAAGCTCAGGTGTCGCGTCCTCATTACTTGACCGTGGCTTAAAATTTCGAAGTCCGTCGCCAAAAACTCTCGAGTAGGTGAACAGTGTGAATTTATAAATCACTCACCCACTTTCCAATTCTTTCGTTGCAGTTTTTTAGTCCTCGGAAACGAAAATGTATCCTTTTTAAAAATAGCTGTATGTTGAAAAAAGACAGAAAAGTAGAAATTTTTCAAATTACAAAATTTACTACTATTTTAAATCTTGAAGAAAAATTCAGAGGATTTTTTGAAATGTTCGACACACGGGAATAAAGTTTCATGTAATTATCTTTTTTAAAGAAGAAATAATTAAACGATTGATTTTAGTATTTTGAGTGTTTTATTAAAATTTGTTCAAAAAAGTTTTTGGCTTTTTATTTTTTAAATCACTGATTTGATACAGATAAATATTTTAAATGTGTGAATCTCAGAAATATATTGAATACATTCTTTCATCTTAATCTGACATCAATAATGATTTAATTTTGAAAATTATATAAAGAGAAAATGATGAAAATTGAAGCAAAAATAACTTTTTCACTCGCATTTTTTTTACTCGCCAAATTTGCTGATTTTCGCATGTTTAAGTCAGAACTTTTTGGTGTAACCCTTGAGTTAGATGTGAAGTTTCAGGTGAAACAGTCGAAAGCTATTTGGCGGGAAACAATTTTTCGACGCCAAGGCTTGGCAGACTGTAAAATCGCGTATTTTTTATTAAAGTTTTTATTTTTAGGGCTTAAATTTTAAGTTAATGCTTTCAAACTTTACACATTAATTTCGAAAATGAAGGACTTTTAAATAAAAAATGTACAAAAAATACTGTTTAGATTGTTTCTTGCAATAACGTTATTTTACAAAAATCACAAAAACTTTTTTAAAACCCGTAATTTTTAAGCAATTTTTTCAATCTTCGCACAGAAGTTTGATAACATTATTCTACAAACGCAACAAAAGTTTCGAATGAAAATCTTCATAAATAACGAAGTTATTCAATGTTAAGTTAAAAATTTCGACAATTTTTCGAAAAATCTTTAAAAAAATGTTTTGGGCATTTTATTTTTTAATATTAGATATATTAGATATAAAATATATTATATATATATATATAATATATTATATATATATATATAAAATATATATATATATATATTAGATATAAAATTCTCGTGTCACAGTGTTTGTAACCAAACTCCTCCGAAACGGTATGGCCGATTCTTATGAAATTTTTTGCGTATATTCAGAAGGTCTGAGAATAGGACGTAAACTATTTTTCATTCCGATATTGTAATTAGTTAAACAGATATTAATTAAAAACCTTAAAACGCTTAATTCTCTTAACCCTGCGCGTTGTTTTCCCCGCCTAGCGTCGTGAATGAACAGAGGGTGAAATCTTTCAGTATTCTGGACGTTATTTAAACAGCCATCCGATTTTTGTTTTTTTAATCAGACAAAAAATAATTACAGAATAGGAAAGATCATTTCTTTCGCCACGATACAGTATAATTCTTTTTGCAAAATAATAATATTTTCTATTTTTTAAGATTTTTTTTTAAAAAATAGTTAAAACTGATGCGTTTTTATGAAAATTATTTCGAAATTGTTGCGTATGAATTTATTTTCGTGTTATGAAAACGATATTCTACACTAAATAACCTCAAGCCTTTTTCTTTTAGAACCAGTCATTTAAAAAATAAAATGCCCAAAACTTTTTTTTAAAGATTTTTCGAAAAATTGTCGAAATTTTTAACTTAACATTAAATAACTTCGTTATTTATGAAGATTTTCATTCGAAACTTTTGTTGCGGTTGTATAATAATGTTATGAAACTTCTGTGCGAAGATTGAAAAAATTGCTTAAAAATTACGGATTTTAAAAAAGTTTTTGTGATTTTTGTAAAATAACGTTATTGCAAGAAATAATCTAAACAGTATTTTTTGTACATTTTTTATTTAAAAGTCCTTCGTTTTCGAAATTAATGTGTAAAGTTTGAAAGCATTAACTTAAAAATTAAGCCCTAAAAAATAAAAACTTTAATAAAAAATACGCGATTTTACAGTCTGCCAAGCCTTGGCGTCGAAAAATTGTTTCGCGCCAAATAGCTTTCCACTGTTTCACCTGAAACTTCACATCTAACTCAAGGGTTACACCAAAAAGTTCTGACTTAAACAAGCGAAAATCAGCAAATTTGGCGAGTAAAAAAAATGCGAGTGAAAAAGTTATTTTTGCTTCAATTTTCATCATTTTCTCTTTATATAATTTTCAAAATTAAATCATTATTGATGTCAGATTAAGATGAAAGAATGTATTCAATATATTTCTGAGATTCACACATTTAAAATATTTATCTGTATCAAATCAGTGATTTAAAAAATAAAAAGCCAAAAACTTTTTTGAACAAATTTTAATAAAACACTCAAAATACTAAAATCAATCGTTTAATGATTTCTTCTTTAAAAAAGATAATTGCATGAAACTTTATTCCCATGTGTCGAACATTTCAAAAAATTCTCACAATTTTACTTCAAGATTTAAAATAGTAGTAAATTTGTAATTTGAAAAATTTCTACTTTTCTGTCTTTTTTCAACATACAACTATTTTTAAAAAGGATACATTTTCGTTTCCGAGGACTAAAAAACTGCAACGAAAGAATTGGAAAGTGGGTGAGTGATTTATAAATTCACACTGTTCACCTACTCGAGAGTTTTTGGTGACGGACTTCGAATTTTTAAGCCACGGTCAAGTGATGAGGACGACACCTGACCTTCCACACATCTCTTCTAATTACCACACCAACTTAAGAACAAATTTCGAAAAAGGGAGTTTTTATGACATAGTTAAAGAAATCACTCACATCGCGCGCTTAGACACACACACATATAAGTGCTATCGTCCTAAGGGAAACAGGAAATTCCAATGGGGATGAAGTTATTCACTCGGTAAAAGCCCGTCCAACCCCGGGGTAAGCGGAGAAGAAAGAAACAAAGAACTCAAAGTAATTTCGAAAAATAATATTGGAAGTGCTGATTTTGTCAAGAGAAGGGAAAATTTTAAACGAGAAAGCCATGATACGCACTCACGGGCCATGCACTCACATCGTACGTGTCACACCCACACAGAAGTGCTGGCGTCAGAAATAAAGGAGGAAATTAACATGGGGATTAAGTTATACCCTCAGTAAAAGCCCGTGCAACGCCGGGCCGGGTCAGCTAGTATTAGATATATTTCCAGAATACTGCTTACTGCTACTCCAGAATTTCGTTCTTACCTTGCCAATTTTGGCTTTTGACGGATTTTCGGTTAACTCCTTTACGCTTTTCTCTTTCTTTATATTTTTTCTATGGAGAGTCTTTCCATTATTCACCACCTATCGACTCGCCGTGTCCCAGTCTGGTAACTGGCAGACCTAAAGAAAAGATAGTGGCATGGTTTGACTTCTTTTGTTCATTTCTTATCTTACGGTATCTCGGACCACCCACCCACACATTTGTAAGTTAGAATAGTAAATTAATGAAATCGTTTGCAATTACACTATAGAACAGTGGAGCACACAAGGGGGTCCCCGGGTCCGGAACCCCCTAAAATCCTTGATTTTTTTTATTGATTATAATCCTATGTATATAGTACGGAAAATTTAATTAAGTCTTTGTTATTAATAATTTATTTTTTTTATATATAATGCTAATTATTTATTCAACAAGTAGTAATTTACTGTTTTTTGTTCCCGAAAATGGAAAAATTCAAAAGAATACGTTGGGCGGCGCATTGGAGCATGATACGAGAATGATGGACTCCCCCCCCCCTCCCCCTCTTGAAAAATTCCTGTGTGTGGCACTGGTATAGATATAACTGTGGAAACTATTTTCGAATTTTGAATCATCATCTTGTCACCACTTATCGCTTTACTATCTTTTACTTTTTTATATCCTTATTCTTCGTTAAGTTACTATCATTGTCATTGTCCTGGTGCAACAAAGGTTTTCTGTGAGCTTTGGTCATTGCATAGTTGTTAATGACTTCATTGTAATCAATTTCAATTGTAATATCAATTTGAGTGCATAGCAACATCAAACTGTGAAGCTTTTCATTTGCATAGATCTCATTTCAGTCTTTACTCTCTTAAAGACAGAAAAGCTGCTCTCTGTTGTAAGTAAAGAGTTAAGTATATATATATATAAATTCTCATTGCGACTTCTAAATTTGGAAAGGTACTTTCCAGCTTATTTTTCTCAATGTAGGAAGAGATTTGTCTTGTTGTTTTTTTCGCCTTCATATGCATTTTGACATGAGGGTAATCTTACACACAAACTGTTCTTCGTTGATGATTTTGGGATAGCTTAGAGTCATGTATTTTACCTATTTTGTCACATCTTCTTGCTCCTTTTCACGAAAATTTCTGAATATCTAGAATTTTGTCTTGAAAGAGCTTCATTATTTCTTCACAGCTGTATGTAAAATATGTATACGAAATTTTGCAAAATAATTCACAAATTATTCAAACAAAACTGTTCCTAATCTTTGAGAAATATCCAACGTTTGGACAAGGAAATTATTCTAACTACGATAAAGGTCAATCGAAGCAGGTGCGAAGAAAAAGGGCTGCATTCATTGGGTTGCCAGAAAGGTTAAAGCTTCTTATGAGGCACTACCAGGGGTGAATCTGAAAGAATTTGTCTTACAGCGATTTATCAATTTAAGGCGAGTTCACAAAACTGTGGTTATTTTTTTTTTCATTTGTAATAAAATGAGGTTGAACCTAAATCAGCAGAAAAAATATATCAACGTATATTTTTGCCGGGAATAGTTGTTTAGAGCTTATGATTCAATTAATATTTAGCATTTTAAATCGAAGAGATTTGCCGATTAGTCATGTCGTTAACTTTATCGACAGGAGAGGCTCTAACGCCGAACGAACTAGACTTCTGTCCGGGTCGGCATTTCGACCCAATTTGAAAAATACTTCTTTTGTTACAAAAAATATTTGTTTGAAAATATTTTCTGAAATGATATTTATATTTTGAAAGCTTAAAACATAATTATTTTATGTTTCGGTATTTCATCGAAATGAAATACCGACTGTGGTGCTATATAGAGTAAAATTCGTAACGAGTATATATATATATACCGTATTTATTCGAATCTAAGCTGACTTTTTTTTCAGTGTTAATGCTACTGAAAATCGTGTGCGACTTTGAATCGAATGGGAAAAAAATTCATTGGATGGTGCAATTAGAGCTATTACAGGTTCATGTACGTATTTAAAAGTTTATAATATTGGTAAAATAATACCCAATTATCCTAACTTCTTTTAAGTTTTTATTTCAAATTTATTTTAATTTCATAAAATTGGATATCGATAAACCCTTTTACACTATTTTTCCTTTTCCACAAAAAGTCGAGAATTTGCGATGTGGCTTAGATTCGAATAAGTACGGTATTTTTTTTAAAAAAAATAAATATTGCACTGTGTGGCGATTTCTTGTAGCAAGTACATAGGCAACCGACGAAGGGATATAGGTAGGTAAGCTTTAATCGTCAGGATTTTTACTGTTTTATTGTATAAAGGGGGAAATGGTGATTTTTTGTTTTGCTTATGTGTCTTGTTATCTTATTATGTGTTACGCTAAAAGTGAATATTTCATTTAGACCAGCGTTTTGGCAAATTGTGGCTCTTCAAAATTCTGCTTTTATGTATAATTAAAAATTATGTCTGCTAATATTTGACGACTTACTGACAGAATTTATTGTCAAACTTGTACTTAGTTTATATATTTTTTTGCAATTTCCGCTTATATATTTGTATTTAGTATTGTAAATTTCATATTTTATTTAATGTATCTTATTTCCTTACTCTACGTTTAACGAAAATTTTTATTTTATGTTGAACCATGAAAGGGTTCGAGTCGGAAGTACATGTTATTGTAAATCATGAAATTTTTTTTTATATGCTGATACTACTTCCTCTACCTTTCTCCCCATCTATGAGTGGAGTCACTACGGACATTCCTTTGACCCACAGAATGTCCGGTGTCAGCTAGCCAAAAGGAGGAAGGGGTTATAAGAGTCTTAGGAAAATTGAGAGTCGCTGTAAATGTTTTATTTTAGTTCTTGCATGTAACAAAAACTTGTGACTCCTAGCATCAACAGACTCTTTTTCGAAGAAATTGACCTGCTAAAATTGGCTGTCCCTAATGTGACCATTTTTTTTTAAATGAGAAGTAGGACGAAAAATTTCAGAAAAAATTACAGCCTAAATATTTGAAACATTTTATTAATTCAAACAAAATTACGTTAATTAAGCTTACATCTCTTTTAATTATCTACATAAGGCTGTCTTCGGCGTAACGTTAAAGAATAGGGCCCAGGTTTGGAAGACTTTAACTGATAAAATAGTATTCCAACATTAATTCTGCCTTAGCTATCCTATAAAGACAACATATTTCATTATATTACTCATTTTTTTTCTCGAGTTGGCCCATTTTTTCTGGTACAAAATGCGTTTCGTATTTTTTTCTCTCCTTTTACCGAAATGAAATCAGTTATCCCTTTGCACATTGAAAGGTAAAATTAATTACTTATGAAATATTTTTCTGAAATTTTAAAAACGATATATTATAAACAGATGTATGAATTACAATGTTGCAAGTTTTTATGAAAATTGAGATCTGTGTGAAAATGTGCTTCGCGTTTAGCTCACGCTCTCGCATATTTGGCGAAGAAAACCTTAAATGAGTATTTTTCCATTCAATGACTTTTTTTTTTAATCAATATATCATTTTCCAATGTATATCAGAAATTTCGGAACAATAAATATTCTTCGTACTGAACTTTACGTGTTACAGTTAAAGTGTTAACATTCAACCTTGATTTCTCACTTGCTCAAAATCATTTCCAAATGAAAAAAATCATTAAATTGTTGCATTAGTTCTATGTAAATTCAACAAGAATAACTAAATTTTCATATGGAAATGTGTCTATTTTTGAAATGGTTGAATATTGCCACCCATCTTTTATCAATTTAAAAATGTTGATTGTCCAGTTCTAATTTATCGGAATTTAAATATACACATTCAGTTTTATTTCTTTAAACAAACAATCGTCAACGATTTTAATATAAGGTATTTCTTTCGATAAAAACTCATCACAATTTTCTATATCTCCCCAATTTACTTGCGAGGAAGTAAAAAAAAAAAAAAAAACAGCTCTTACAGAGAGAAAATTGTTATTTTCTGTGATATTTGTTTCAGACCATTCATTCTTCGACGAATTGTAAACATGTTTGGTAAAAATTCTGCACTTCTTTAGTAAACTTTTCCGTTATGATTCGATTCTCTTCTAAGTTTGAAAATTTTCTTTTTATTACTAAAGGAATAAATTTTTCTTCAAATCAGAATTTCTATCGAAGGACAAAGTAAGACAAACTTCTGTTGCTGAAATATGTTCACCATCAAACTTTTGAATTGTTTTGAGGAACGTAGATGGCCTGATTATATACAACATATGTTAATATCTCCGATAATTCATACTGTACAGGCCCCTGACGCGTAACAGTTCGATCTGGCACGTCTGAATACATAGATTAATAGTTTATCGGCAGTCGGTCGAGCTGAGATTTGTACGATTGTAAATCATGCACATTTCTTTGCTTCCGGCTACTGTTTGTACAAGTATTTGGCAACGTATGCTGTGTACTGTCTACTGTTAAGAACCATAGGTGGAGTCTACATTTGTGTATAAGGGCCCAGGGCCGATTTTACGTAGGGGCCCAAGGCCTCAACAAGTCTTAAGGCGTCCCTGTATCTGACTTAACATTTGATGATTCAGGGGGAGCAGAATCGAATTTTATAAGCACAACAAACCAATGAACCGCAATTTTTTTAATATTGGGAACAGTACTGAAGGTTGTGCAATGTTTCATTCTGGAAGTTGAAGGAAAAAAAAAGAAATCGCTTCAACAATATTATTTTTTATTTAATCGAAGAAATAATTTGAACTTTGGTTGCGAGTGAGTGAATATTAACGTCGCACTTTTCAACTACACGAGGGCTTTTGGCGACAGACCTTGTCCTTTAGAACCATGGTCAAGTGACGAGGACGACACCTGAGCTGGTACCCCTATCCCAACTACCTCACCACATCAACAGGAGGACGTTTGAGCTCTCGATAGATTTAGCGTGCATCGCACCCCTACACGTTGGGTGGGTCTTTTGTGGAACTGGGCTCGAACTCATTACATGCCTGATATGATCCAATATTTTCACCACTGGGGCCACAAACTTTGGTGCCGAAAGAACATTGTAGTCTATAAGATCATTGGCAGGCCTCTTTTAACAATATGAGAACAGGAGTGACCTCGTTGACAAAAATAGGTACACCTAGAAAAGTCTGAAAGAATCTAAGACTATTTGACGAGAAAAATGAAGAAGGTTCTTCACAGCCTGTATAAAGACGATGCAGGGAAGCAACATTGTAGTTAAATATTTGGCAGACTATGAGTTTCACTTCCGTTTCTTCGAAACGTTAATATTTGTCAGAATTTCGAATCTTTGTTTCTGAAAACTTAACAGGTGTTTAGTATCTGTTTCATGATAAAATAAAAGCTACTGAAAAATTTCTAGAGAGCTCCAAAATAATTAAGATTACCCCAAAAGGGATTATTATTGCATTGGAGGAGCTATACCACGTAACAATACTCGAAAGATTCCGTAATATAAGCTAGGATTAATACTGCATATAAGAATTATTAATTAATGATGAAAACAGCTGTAGAAAACGTGAGACTACGTAATAAACCGAATAATTCAATGCATGTGTTAACTATATCAATTCATAACACTTTGGAAGTTGTCTCAGTGCCCTTTCGTGAAACTTTCTCCATGTAAGAAATCTTCGAAAGCTGTTTTTTTCTTTTCGTTTTCACCATCATTACTGGTTCGTGAGTGTTTATTAAAGTCACCTTATAAGGCAACACGAGGACTATTAACGACGGTCCGCTATCAAGAGACGAGGGTGACACCTGAGTTGGCATCCCCTCTTCAAATAACCCCACCACGAAAACTGGAGTACTTTGAACCTTGACAGATTTGACGAGTATCAGCCCCTCTAAGCGGTGGCTACTGTGGCCCACGAGTATTGCCACAGGATCCTTTAGCATTCCTATTCTATGGGTTTTCTTTCCTATAACATAATTACGGAATGTTTCTTTTCCCACAATTTTTGTCAAAATGTGTGTGGCCGCGGCCGCCAAGTGGTCATGGTATCGGACTCGTGGCTGGCGTCATGAGTTCTAGCCCAGTATCACTGAAGCACCGCCATGTAGGGGAGCGATGCACGCTAAATCTGTCGAGAGCTTAAACGTCCTCCCGTTGGGGTAACCATGGATCAAAATTACAAGGTCCGTCACCGAAAGCCCTCGTGTGGCTGAACATTGTGACATTTATACTCACTCACTGTCGAAATGAGCATAATTTGGTTCCCCTTATTCATTGGGTTCCCTTGAAAAAAATTAACAGTCCTATTTAATCATGTACACCCCTAACCCCCGGGCCGCAGACCGGTTCGTGGATCAAATGATACCGGAAAGGGTCGATTTAAGCTCATTTCTGGCCCTGGGAGCAGAAGTTCCCTGGCCCTTGAGGATGGAAATTTATAACCAAAACATCTAGTTCAGTCCAGCTTATCAGGGTCCCAATGGATTAAACCGGCACTGGCACCGGAATCAAATGGAGCATTGAATTATTCCCTGATGTATTTCTCGGGTTTGTACGGCTTTCTGTGGAAATCACTTCATATTGATTTTTTGGCGTAACTGTGCTTTATTCTGAAGGAATATTTAAATACAATTAAATTAAAATTATTAAATCAAAACAATCTAAAACATGAAAATCAACGTCAACCCCCCTCTCCCAACAGACGGCCTCGGTAAAATTATGAAATATTTTAATATTACGCGGCGATAAAAAGATTAGGGAGCACTGACTTACACGTCTTTAATGCTAAAAGCGATGCCTCGTAATCCATGATCACTCAAAACTGCGTTGTGTGAAAAACAGCAGACTGGCTGTGCGCCAAAACCATTCACAACAGGATAAAATGAAGCACCGTCCATTTAAGAACAATAAAATTTATGCTCCTCAAATAATAGGTAAATTTAAGTAGTTGGCAGGAATATTTTAAATTTAAATGCAAAGGTGATTAAAATAAGGTAATGAGGTCAAAGAGCAATTTTTTAATCGCAAGGAACGGTTTTAGCTATCAAGGGAATATACGTTATTTATTTATTTTTTTTTTTTAAAAAACCACTTCATCTATTGATACTGTTAATTTTAAAAAAAGAGAGCGAAAACATTTAATTTTTTTTTGAAACTTTAAATCTATTCCTTTTTTCAAGAAGTAGAAGACCATCAAACTGCTCATCCCCTCAATCTGGTGTTAAGAAGCTCATTTGCACATGTAATTCGCACTTCCTATTAAATAATTCTCAAGAAATTGGTTCAGTTTCAGAAAATGGAAAATTATTTGTTTTAATTCAGAGCTACTGTTCTTAGTCCTGACGGAATATACGTGACCCGGAAAGCCTAGTGGTTATGGTCAGGAATTTGCGGTCAGAGTGACAAGGGTTCGAGTTCCGGTGCCACTGAAAACCTGCCGTGTGGAGGTGGCCGCTGCACGTTAAATCTGTCGGGTCTCAAAGTTCTCCCGTTAGTGGGTTGTGGTACTTAGGAGAGGAGTTCCAGCTCACAGGTGGCGTCCTCGTCACTTGATAGTGGTTTAAGGTAATGAGGTCCGTCACCTACAGCCCTCGTGCAGCTTAATAGTGTGACGTTGATTTTACACTCTCTCACTTTTACGTCCCTGTGTTTCCATCTAAGTTTTTTTTTTAAATGTAACCCCTCCCATGAAAATAATCTGTGTATCGCACTGCCCATGACATTCAAAATAGCAGATATTGACATCATTCCATTCCCTCGTTCTTTTATCGGACCTGAAACTGGCAGAACTTTATGCGAGACGTCACAAGGGAACTGCAGACGACATCTCTTCGGCCTTGTGAAAGCAGTCGAGAGAGTGACGAGCGTCTTTGTAGACGGACACTGCCCTTACTCGCCGGCTACTACACTTCAATGAGAGCACTCGTCTTGCCATGTTCAATGTACTATGCTCCATATTTTACTTGCATATCAGGCTTTTCATCGGATCACAGTTTTTTTTTCATTCGTCCACATTAAACATGCCTGTCTTGGTGGGGGTTACTGGAATTTATACACTTTTTTTTACTAAGCGTTAGATTTTTATACCATACCTAGATTTTATTTCTTATCTCCTGGTTTCAACAAGCTTTCTACTTTTCTTAAACTCTTTTTAATATCGTAATCAAATGTTTGGCGCAGTTCTGATGCCACGGAAGACCTGCCGTGTAAAGGGGGCCGATACATGTTAAATCTGCCAAAGCTCAATGTCCCCCAGTTGGTGTGATGTGGTGGTTACGAGGAGGTGCAACTCAGATGTCCTCCTCGTCACTTGACCATGGTTCAAAACGACGGGGTAGTCACCAATAACTCTCGTGCAACTTTATAGTGTGCCGTTAATATAACACTTTCACACTCGCGTAGAAAATCAAACTAACCAACCGTTGCCAAAATCCTTCTGAGCGCGATGTTAATGACAGCAAGCAGGTTTCAAATATGAAACCTCCTGAAATGAAGACATGCATTTTATCCCGAGATCGCGTGGTCAGATCATCTCGATAAAGCTAAAACAATTTTTAACGGGGGGGGGGGGAGAGAAGAGATTCTGCTAGAGGCCCTTGTGAGCTTTTTCACAAAATTTCCGTTACATCACTAATACTCACAACCATTTTAAAATGAAATTCTCAGACTTTTTGGAACGCCTGATATAGTGGTGTAATGTACACTCCCGCAACCACCGTATCATGGAGGGCCCCATGGTCCTAGGGGGCCCAAAGCCTGACTGCCGCCAAGCAGGGAGGTCTTAAGGTAGGGGCAACTGGGCCCTGGCCCAGGGCCTCCACCACAGTGGGGGCCTCGTCTCGTTCTCTACCCAGTGATACGATAATGATTCGAATAATTCCACCGGTCAAATGTTTTTTTCCCGGTTGCATTCTTTGAAACACTTGGAATTTCGGCCGATACGTCAACTGGGTAGATATGATGACCGTTGTCTATGTAGAGGTCGAACCAGTTTGCGTGATAGTACATCATGCACACTTTTTAGTTTTCTGGTTACCGTTTGTACAAGTATTTAACAACGCATACAATGTACTGTCTGCTTTTAAGGTCATATGTGTGGCCTAGGGTCTACTTTTGTGTAGGAGCTCAGGGCCAATTTTCTCGTCGGGTCCCAGGGCCTAATTTTTAGTAGGAGCTCAGGGCCTCAAGGAGTCTTATGACGTCCCTGCCGCCAAGTACTTACTCTTTATAAAACCCAACTTGGGGGGGGGGCAAAACCTAACTCTGCTGGAGGGGGGAGCAGATGCTCTCAGTTACTCCACTGGCCTGATATTGTTTTTGGATCACACAAACACCTTCAACTGAATAAAAATACAAAGATTTATTTGCCTGCATGCAATTTGGTTGGTGTGAACAAAGCATGGTCGTTAAATGGAGACAAAACTGTTGCAGACATTTCTTACGAATTAGTAAAATTCATGTGTGAAGGGAGCACAGAGCCATTATTTTGTTCCCATTAATTCAACCATTCGATTTGCACGAGAAGCTCAGGATTTTTTTGCGAACTGCGTCACAGATGCTTTTTTCGTTTTCCGGAAGGAAATCGCGAAAATTGGCTTCGGTTCAGCTTTCAAGAATGGGCGCCGTGACGCATGCGTGGTGGCACCAGCCTTTACTCTCAGCAAAACACCTCATTTCGAAAATACGCACGTCGCCAGCACCCCAACTGGTGTGGGATAGAACAGCGGCTGAGGAGTCCGACGCCACTTAGGTTGAGGCGCGGGCCTAATCTGCATAGGTGCTCCTGATCTTTCAATGGCCGCACGCGGCATCGCTGTCTCTCTGAGTAAATTTAACCGAAGATTCGAGCACTCAGTTTATTCTTCTTTCAAGAATGAGCTGCAAAAGGAACTTTACTGCCGAAAATCGACATCGGCGGCTGCTGTGGTGGCGACAGAAGAAGTTCAAGGGGTGAAATACCAGAAAGATGAGTTGGACCTCTCATTCGAGAACACCAAAGATGCTTACAAGAGCAAAAGCACGTGGGAACTCATTCGGGCTCTCACCGTTCTCAAGCTTTCCACATTCGATTTTCTTGTCGAGAACAATCAGAAGGTAAATAAAAATGCCTCATTTTCCTTCTTTATTTATTCTTTTCCATTTCACTTCCGACCGGTGCCATTTTGTGTCATTGCTGTTCTTAATTATTCGACTTTAGGAATGTAAACAATGTTTTACGTGGTCTATTTATGTGATTAGAATCATTTCTTTCTCTGTCTGAGTATTTGGGAAATTTATATCATCACTGTTAAAAAAAAATCCTTTCAGCATTTGTATGCGATGGTTAACAACGACGACGATTTTGAACGTTTTCATCAACCTTATGGAAAATAATATTAGTGTTACACATTGTAGTATTAATCGAGTTTTCTTTTTATTCGATTTTCACTCAATTTGACTAAGTTTTATTTACAATTCGCCGTGTCATATACAAGATCTATTTTTAACTATTACTGAGGCAATTTGCGAGACCACAATTTTCTCATGTTTATCCAAAATGGGACGTAAATATTTTTAAAAATAATTGGTTTTTTCAATTTTTGTGTAATTATTAATGTTTAAAGAATAACGAATTCAAATCATATTTTAACATTTAAAAAATGGAAACAATGGAAAATATTTAATTTAATTTAAAAATAGAAATCACAAAATTATCAATATATTTTCCCTTGTTTTTTTTTACTATTCTTTTACGAGCTTCGACGTTACCTTTTTTATTTAACCAAAAAGTTATAAAATATTTTCGTTAAAAAATATATCATTGCTTAAGAAAATTATTCAATTTTTCTATTTACTTATATTAATAGAATATGAAGCTATTTAATTTGCTACTTTTTCTTCTATTTCTCATCTATTTATATAACTCAATAAATAACAATAAACTGTTTGTTAGATACTCTAAATAAATTTATTAACATTTTAATATATATTTATTGGAGATGAAATCCAATTTCCTTTCATTTTTATATATTGTAAATGCATTTATTTTTAAAAAATATTTGTTCTAGTATTATATTGCAGTGATTTTTTTTTATGATCTTTATATAAATTTCAAAAACAAGAATTTTGAACATTTACTTTATGATTTAAATAAAAATTGACATAAATTATATTTTAATGTGGGTTTTATATTTGACAAATGATTTCTTAAATTATGCAAATGTAAAATTGTCTATCAACTCCTGTTTATGAAATAATTATGTAATTATTTTAAATGGTTTAAATAAAATATAATTGTTATATTTTGAATGGAAATTTGAAAGAAGGCATTTTCTTTGGTTGTTTTTTTTGGAAAACTGTCTAAATTGTTCTCAATACTCCACTGTGAGTGTTTTCCCTAGCCATAACTTTCATACATCTTCCATGTTTCCTTTACTCTCTCTTTTTGGCTTAAAATGCTTAAAAATAAAATGCAGTATTTTCATCAGTTTTGCATTTTGTTTAATCATACAAAGCTTTTTTATGGAGCAACCTTAAAATTTTAAGATTATTTTTTTCATTGTTTCTTGCTTTCTTATATTGAAGTCTGTCTCTCTTAAGGATACATTTTTCTGTGCATCTTTAAATATTCTACCATACATTGATGTTATATAAGAACTTGATTTTTTAAAAATTTTTTTTGATTTTTTTTTGTGTCAAATATCTAATTTAAATTATTGTAAAGAAACTTGAAATCTAGGCCATTATGATCTATGATTTTAAAAAATATTTTACCTTTTAGTATTTTTTATGGTAATTAAAAATAACCCAATGAAAAATGGCTATTAAAAAGAAAGATTTATTTTTGAAATTTTGTAAATGTTTTTTAAAATGGTTCTTATCTGTTAATCTATCAGGTTTCTTGGCATTAATTCCAATGATGGTAAACATAGAATAAATAAATTTTTCAAAAAATATATATTGAAATAAGTTAATATGATTAGAACAATTAATATATATTTATTAATGTGCTTAAAATAAAAGTAATATTTAAGTGTCAGCCTATGTGTGCTCTTGAGATATAATTAGTTCCACTTTTTCCTAGTCAAAGAATGATTTCTGCAAAATTTCAAAATGTATTTTAGAGAACTAATAAAATCACATATAGGCTCAAAAAGAGCAGGTGAGATTTACAAAATTCACTAAACACATAAATATTTTAAGCATTATTTCATACACAATTCAGATATCCAAGTTTTACAGAATAGAATAAAGCTTATAAAAAGTAATTTTTTTCTATGCTGTGATGCAATTTTTTTCCTATTTCTAAAAATATGCATGATCAAAAAGAAAATTACGTGATATGGTAAAGATTATTATTTTTGAAGTCTTGTTTCAAGAAATGTGTTTATATATGAATTATTTCATACCTTTTGTAAATTTTTGTGGCATAAAAATTCTTTAAGTTTGATTTGATTGAAAATAATGTATATAATAAAGTTTTATGAATTCAGTTAAATTAACTCATAAATAGCTGATTATGTTTGTTTATAATTAGTTTTAATTTAAATTTCCATGAATCACACCTAATGAATGCTGTTGGAAAATTGTTTCTATACTGTGTTTGGACAAATATCTTGCCTATTACAGTAGCATTTGCATTTCTAAAAAATATATGACCTTAGAAGACTAATTAGTTTTTCTCAAAACATATGGACAATTATTCATGATGCATTCAAAAACTCTTTGCTTCGAAATATAAGCTTCACATTTTGCATGGAATAGTTAATTTTTGTTTCACGAGAGCCTTACAATTGGTTTATATAATCGTAATGTTTGACATGTTACATCTTTTTCTCTTTTTATGACAACATTGCACTGTTAAACTTCTGCAATTGTATCAGTTAAATTTCTAAAACATTTCTCAGATCTCATATTTTTAATTCATTGTATAACTTTTGATTGTTTATTTTTTTATTCGGACAAACAAATAATCCATATTTTCAATTATTGTATTCTTCTGTTGTTTATTTATTTGTTATTATATTTGTCATTTGTGTTTTCTTTTGGATTGGTAGAGCTTTTCGTGTTATTTTTAAAAGTAAAGTGTGTGTGTATAGTTCAAATTACAATATGAAATTTCCTTGAAGTATATGTGTATATATTACTTGATATTTTGCATCAGTAACTCATTATGCCTAGTATTATTCTTCTAATGTGTTATGAATATTATTCTTAATATTTGGAAGCTTATTCTTACTCTAATTTCTTTTCCTTGCAACTCAGTAGTATAGGTAAATTACAGGGGTAGGATGGCTGGCCTTTAAACTATGCAATCTTAGTTCCTAATGCTAAGAGTTTGCTATTGTACTACTGAGGGTATTTTATTTTTGACCTATACTGTCTTGTTACACTTCTATTTTTGCTTTGCTATTTTAGATTTATAGTGATTTAATATACAGGTTTTTGGTTTTGTATATATACCTATTTCATTTGTAGCTAGCAAATAGGTACATATATATTTGCTGGTTAAAAATTTAAAAATATCCAGAATTTGGTTTTAAAATTTATTAAGAAAAATATTGTACCTTTTATGTAAAACTTGTTATAGATTTTCTTTTAGAATAATTTTATGCTTGTAAGAACTGACAAAATTAAACTGGATGCTATGAAATTTCTTACTTTTCCATGTGACGTAATTGTGGATGATCAGTCTGTGCAATAAAGATAACCAACTTTTAAAAATTATGTATATCATCCATCCATATAAGTATGTGAGTGGATTTAAGAGTTCCCACATCATCTGTGATCTTCTAGCAGAATATAAATTTCTTGAATTCATTTCATGCTGATTAGGTGTTTGTAAAAATATTCAAGAGTCAATTACATTCTATTCTCTTTCCCAGGTCGTATTACGTAACTCAAAAACAGGTACTTCAAGACCTGGAGCTCCAGATACTTTTTGTTTGATCTAGCATTTTCTTATGTAGTTTGACTTTAAAGTGCTGACTTTTAAGTCAGTTAAGTGTATCTAGTGACTTTTAATGCGATTTCTTTTGTGCGATTTGTTTAAGTGGTATTTGATTTTCAACAGCTTTGGCATCTCTGTAATTTTTTCTGTCAATGTATATATATACACACTTCAAGACGTTCAGTTCATTTGTTATGAACAGTCTCCCGGCAATGCACGTTGTATTGCTTTCTCTCGTCCCGCCAGCAGCACGCCTTGCTTGAAGACGAAACTGTCAATGGCAGTGACATTTTCAATAATTTGATAAATTAAGAAGACGGACAAGAACGGATTCTTTTGAGAGTGGATAAAATATATAATGGGACCCAGCTTTCTAACAAATAGGAAAAGCATTTTCTTAAGTAGATACCTATTCCGAAAGGAGTTAGAAATTCCATAAAAAAACTTTAATCATGCATATCTGGTTATCATGACGTTTACAACCAACCGACCATCGCCGCAAAAACGAAACACTTACTTTAAGGTGGCAAAAAATAAATCAATTGAAATTGTATCTTCAAGTGACGAAAGCGATTTTGAGCTAATTCATCACAGAAGGATGCGCCCGTTGGATTACGAATAAATTGTGTATGTGCATTTTGAAAACTTTTCCATTCTCACAATGAGAAATTAAATGTTTTTAAAATGTTTCCACGTGTAATTTAATTATTCATTTTGTTTGAAAACTTTGTCTCATAAATTTCGTAAATAACGCATAATAAAATTTTTCTGTTGTATGTCGACAAAGTTGTTAATATTTAGAAAATTTTCGAATATTTTTTGGTTTCTTTTTATGCGGTGCTTATGTACCACACAATAACAGGTTTTACTGTACAGGTCAAAATTAAATGACCTGTATAATATGTTAACAACGTTGAACATAGGCGCCAAGCCTTCCCTAGCCTACATCACTGGGCTGAAAAGAGATTAGTGTATGGAAATAATTTAATAAGTCTCTAAAAATACAAAACCCAAGTACGATAATGACATAAATCTATATACATAAGAAAGAAAAATTATAAAAAATATTTTTTAATCGCACTAAAACTAAAAAAAGATATATATAATTTTTAATAAGTATAGCATATATAATTCTAGTTAATGTAAACCATATGTGTCGTTTATTTATGACTGTATACTGGCCTGTTATATTTCTACACATCGCTTAGACTTAATTTAGATTTATAGCAATTTAACGTATGATTGGTGGTAAAATATTATATATATGTGAGAAGTAATTTTAAATAAAGGATTATTAAAGTAGAAGGGAGGAAAAGTTTCAAATATTTTTTTTGTGACGTTTTAGTTGGAATATTTTCTGTTTAGAAATTGTTTTGAATAAGAAAACTCCTCCAGCTCTCACCCAAATCCTCTTGCATTGGGGGTCGATGCATGTTAAATCTATCGATGCTTAAACGTTCTCCCGTTGATGTGGTTTTAGAAGTTAGGAGAGGGGGTTGTCACATTTCAGGTGTCGCCGTCATCATCTGAATTAAGAGGACCGTCGCCAAAAGCCCTCGAATAGCTTAATAGTGCCGACGTTAATATTCACGTACTCCAGCTGTTCGAATTTAGGGATTACTATTGGAGGCAAAGGTCTGCCAAAAACGACATTCCATTTAGAACAGTCGCGTGCCTCGATAAATAATTGGTTACAGAGACTTATATATATATATATATATATATAATATATAATAAAAAAGCCCGTGTCAAGTCGAAAGTAAGTCCATTTTGAATGAAATAGAGAAGAAATTAAGACCATTTTAAATGAATAAGAGAAAATTAGGTTTTAAATTTTAATTTTTTACAAATTGTTGTATCAGAGCTTATGGCGTGACAGGAATATATATTGATGTTCACCCCACAGGGTGCAAGTTTTAAAAACTCGAAGTATAGAATGGAGCAAAACAGCTTTTGTGTGGAATGAATACTCGTAATTTTAATATGAATTAAGCTCTCTGCGCCTTTGAGTTCCTTAAAATGAGAGAAATGTATAGATATGCAGAAAAGATTTCATGACTGATTTCCTTCTTGTGACGTATGAAAAAAATTAGTCATTTGGAGGTCGTCACATTATTTCTGGTTCTGGGAAGGAACTTGTTCCTTCGAGGTATGTGGGTAGTGCTCTGTGTCCTCGACACTTTCGTTTCCCAGCTGCATTGGGAGGAGAGAAAGGGGGAAAACTGTCACATGGGGGGGGCTTAAACACGTTCACACAGTCAATTAGTAATGAATTGCCTATTATAATTAATTATTGGAACGCGCGTGAAAGTGTTCATGGCCACGAACTCGTGGTGTTATTTCTGTCCGCTTCGCGAGTTCGAGTCCATCTGCCCACGAGACCCGTCTTGTGACACACGTTCAATTTACCGAGGCTTCATTTGGCACGATGTGGATCTTTGAGAGTGGGTTCATTTTCATGTGTCGTCAGGTTGGATGTTGACCTTCTTTTTGTTAAGTCTTATTCCTGGCATAAGTTTGACAAAAAATGTTCTCAAGATTTAAAAGCATCGCGTTTGAAAATCCATATATAGATGATTTATTATCTTAAACTTATGCAAGGCCTTGCGGATTTCTATAAAACGAACATAAATTTCAATGTTCATCAAACTACCCCCGCATCGTGGGGGGGGGGGTGGATACTTGGGGGCCCAAAGCTTGACTGACGTCAAGTCCGTACCCCATGTAAAATCCGGTTTACGGCTCCAAACCTGACTTTACAGGGGGGCCCTAATATTCACCGTTACGCCACTGAATGGTATAGTTTATAAACTAAATCGAGAACACAAAATTCGTTGAAATATTTTCAGAGTTGAATTCTTGCTAGGTCAAAAATGATTTGCGTGTAAAAATCACATAAAAGAGCATTTCACTTTGTTCCACACGAAGTGACCGAGGGGTCATGCACTTGTGGCCGGTGTGTGTCACGAGTTCGAGCCCTGGAACCACTGAAGACCCATCGTGTGGAAAGAGGCTCGTTCCATCTGTTGAGGCTCAAAATCCTCCCGTTGGTGGTGTGGAGTTTGGAGAGCTGAGATGTCGTCCTCGTCACTTGACCGAGGTTCAAAATCACCAGGCCCGTCTCCAATGGCACTCGTGTTTCTATAGAGTGCATCTCACTGAACTGTACGAAATTTTTGTTCAGCTGAATATAGACACTCATAAATAAAAATTAATTTTCGTAATATGAACTTTTTTAACAAAATTTCAAGAAAAAACCTATGTTAAAGATTTATGTGGAGAATGTTTAAGTCGTTCTTCGATAAGCACACGGAACACAAACCGAGAGGCGCGCGGAGATACCGAGAGAAGAAGAAACTGTTTTTTTTTTTAGTGAAGGTTGATTTCATTACAAAAGAACTTAGCACCTGGGGGAGGGGGATGAAGCCGCTCCTAGCACATAGGATGATTCCTGTTCTAATTTTGGAATCATTACTTTATTGTTTTAAAATGCTTATTGTAGCAACAGGAAATATTTATTTTTTATGTTGAAAAAGTTGTTTCCCAATGAACTACATTTGATGGATGGAAACCTAACGACGATTTTTTTTTTTATAGATCCGATGCTATTTAAAATTTCAGATTTTTTTTTAAACCCTAAGCTTAAGTGGGATTTAGGAAAAGGGGAAATAGATTGAGTTAGACAAAACGCCATCGAAATTTTTGTACCTTTTTTTTGTAGTTGGAATTACTGCTGACTTTAGTTGTGAACGAAATGAAAACTGTACTTTTTTTAAAATTAGAGTACACCCATTCATTATTTGTTCCCATCTGTGGTGTGGTTCGCATCGAACATTCACCATACAGAGAGGTGGATGCACGTTAGATCTGGGAAGTCCTCACGTTGGCGTGGTGTGGAAGTTTGTAGAATGGAGTGTGCCCAAGTGTCATCCTCGTCATTTAAAACGTGGTTCAAAATGAACAGGATTTCGTTCACCCAGTAGTCCGCGAGTGGCTTTTTCAAGTGTTTCCTAACGTCCACGCTCTCTAAAGCAGCTAGGGCCGCGGTAGCCTAGTGGTCAAGGTAACGGACCTCGTGTTTGGCGTGTTATGAGTTCGAGCCTAGTTCCGCTAAAGACCCGCCGTTCAGAGGGGGCCGATGCACATTTAATCTGTCCGGAAGCTCCTACGCCCTCTTGTTGGTGTGGTGTGGAAGTTAGGAGAGGGGGGGGGTGCCAGCTCAGGTGTCGTCCTTGTTCACTTGACAATGGTTTCAAAATTATGAGGTCTGCCGCCAAGAGCCCTAGTGCAGTTCAATAATGAGATGTTAACTCACTCAACTCTAAGGCCACTTCAGGGCCCACTTGGCGACCGAGTTGCTTTGAAGCGCCTAAGTGAATCAGTGAAGAATAAATCAATTTAGAGGCGCTGAAGCCGAGAAAAAAAGAAATGTATGTCATATGAGAAAAAGACGAGAGCATCTGACAGGGAGATAGATGAATAAATTGCTTGTTGACAAGGATTGGTTTTCGGTCTGTTCCACAAATTAAAAATTATGAACGAGAAAATTTACTTATATATAGGATGCGATGTTTTAAGGTAGGGCAACGGCACGTGCCACATTTAACCTTTCTCCATTTCGGCGGCCGCTTTGCCATGGCAACTGAGGAGCGTCGCATGGCAACACCGAAAGTGTCGACCGCTCTAACTCATCTAGATTGATACGCTTGGTGATACGGTTTATTTAAATTTTCGCATCAAATGCTTCATTTATAGGAGTTTTTGTATGTATAAATCAAGAAATTGTTAGCCTTTGGCCACGAATTCGAAAATGGACGCATGGCAGTCAACGTAGAATTTTTCTAAATTTTATTGCTTTATTTCTTCTTTTTGCGACGCATGTCATGCATAATGGATGGGACTGTTCTAGCGAACATTATTATGAGTTATTTTCATTCTCAAAAACTGCTTTTGCCAAATGTACAACAGCTTGAACTGAGCACATTTTCCAAAAGGTTTCCAATTTTCATTAAAATTTACTATATTGTATTTTCACACATCTGTTTATAATATAGTATTTTTTAAATTTCAAAATACTCCATTTATAATTGTTTCATTTTAACTCGTAAAAGAGTAGCTAGTTTAGCATTACGGAAAAAGTGAAAAATGTGCGAAACATTTTATGTAAGAAAAAAATGTATCCAGATAAAAATCAGTAGTTTGTGATAAATATACCGCTCTCTGTAGGGTAGAGAAAGCCAGAATATAATATTAATATTTATATTCTTTTATATCTGAAAAAATATTCCGAATTCGGGCCCTATTAAACACTGGCGTAACTAGCTCTGAGTGGGCCCTGTATTATTACTCTGTTTCTTGGGAGCCTTTGTTTGGGGCCCATTTGCATTTTTACGATAGTTTGTTTACAGATTTTTGGGCCCCCTGAAGCTTGAGGGTCCGTATCATTGATACGGTGGTAGCTACGTCCCTGATTCGAACATTCGAAGTTTTCGTTTTAATGTGTGGTTATGTTTCTATGAAAGTTTTTCCCTGAAAAGAGAAAGAAAATTCTTCTTTAAGACTTCGATTTTGATTTAACAAAAAACGCAAGGGAAGATGAGCATTTCTTCAGTTCATTTGTAATTGAAGATTATTTATTTTAAAGTAGCATTTGTCTAAATGTTTGTTTCGCTGTTAAGAAATGTTTATTATTAGCACAAAAAAAAGTTAAAACCGTAAGAAAAAGGTGACACTGATGTTTTGAGAAGGATGTCGAGCCATTTGTTTCTACTGTTTCAAGAAAACATGTTGTTAATCTATTTCAAAAGGAAAAATTCGTTTGTCGTGGAATAAATTCGTTTAAGAGCGAGAGCGATAAAGTTCCCGAACTCGTGGGATGTGTTTTTCGCTGCTGTGGGTTCGAGTCCTGCTGCCTGGGAAGACCGCCTGTGGCGAAAATGATGTGCGTTAGATCTGTCGAAATCTCGAAGTTCTCGCTTTGGTGTGGTGGGGAAGTTTGGAGAGTAGGTGGCCAGTTGAGGTTGTCATCCTTGTCTTTTAATCGAGCCCTCGTGTAGCATCTGAGTGATGCGTCACTAAAGATTCGATGTGCCAAATAAAAAAATAAAAAAAACGAAAGGAGACCAAAGGGGACTGTAAAACCATTAATAAGAATTAGATTTCAGTGTGATGATAGAGGATTGGTATTTATCCAAAGCATCATTTTCTTTAAAATAAATGTAATCTAATTTTTAATTAGAATAAAATAAAAAAAATAAATGTAATAAAATTTTAAAAAATAAATGTTATTTAATTTTTAATTAGATTACATTTATTTATTTTAAAAAAAGATGATTTTAGATTTATTTTAAAAAAATGATGCTTTGAATAAATACCAATCCTCTTTATACAAAAATGTATGAATCTGTGAGTGGATTATTTGATTTTCTGTGTAAAGGAATAGGCTTTCATGTACAAACCGCGGAATAAGACGAATTTCATGTATGCAAGGAGAAATGTTATTATAGAAAAATATTCTAACAATTCAGTAACAAATGGTTTTAAAAAAAAGTAAGCAGATGTAAAGATTTTTTCAGAAATAAAACTTCCGGAATGAACCTTATTTTTGTTGTACATCCTCCTTTCCCGAAATTGACGTCGACTTTTGGGGAAATGACTTTCGTGAGGCATCGCTACAAAGATGGCATTTCCCTCTCACAGAAAGGACGATCACACCTTTCAAGCGAAACAACAGTCACACAATGCATCTCTCTCTGTATTTATATAATAAAAGGTTTTCATTATGCTCTGTAATAAATTTATTACGTACTACTGCAACAATACCTACGTTGAACTTAACTCGCCATGTTGGCAACCCCGATTTCCGCATGTGTCGAACATGTTGAATTGGTTACCAAGTGCTTCCTTTCATATAATGTTGCGATAGTACATTATTTCAAGCCCTCGCATGTGAAAAATATTGCAACGATCGCTAGAACTGGAATCGTTGCGTGAAAAGAAAGTGTCATCCGAAGGCTTTTAACAATCAACGGAACGAAATACTCTTTTCAGGAAGCTGCAAGAGCTGTTGGTTTGTAAAAATCTGAGAATATCAATGAAGTATTGGACCACACACACACACACACACACATACATATAGCTTCAGTCACGAATTTAACTGAAGAGGAGCTTCAAGAAAGAATTTTTCGAAGAAAAAAAAATAAACTACATAATACATATAAATTACACTTTTTTTCTTCTAAATTTGTGAAGTTAAGATCCATTTCAATGAACGTGGTGTAGGAGATAAGCGTAAGATCATTATTTTTTTTGAGAGGTCGTGGAAGCCTAGTTGTCAAAGTAACGGACTCGTGGCTCACGTGTCCTGGGTTCGAGCCAAGTACCTCTGCAGACCCGCCGTGTAGGGGAACGATGCACGTTAAATCTGTTGAGGGCTCAAACGTTTTCCCGTTGAGTGGTGTGGAAGTTAGGAGAGGAGGGTGCCAGAGCTCAGGTGCTCGTCACTTGACCGTGGTTCAAAATGACGAGGTTCATCGCCAAAAGCCCTCGTGTAGCCGAACAGTGCGACGTTCATATTTGTTCACTCACTCGCTTGTTTTTGAGATTGTTTCTGATCCCCAAATTTTGTTCCCGTAATTTTAAGTTGTTTTCTAAAATATATTCAAATGATTCATTCTGCCCCCCCCCCAAGAAATACATATTCTTGAAGGTGACGTTCACATACGGACTCCCCCACTGCCAAGCACGTTCATAGTTTTCTCTTCTCCTTTTTGTCTATCGGAACTAAAGATGTTGAATATGCTGTAATGCACACAATTCCAATGAGATATCGAATGACGAGTGTTTATCATTGATTTTACGAAGGATTGTCTGGCTTTTCTTAAAAGAAACACACACACATTGTTCTCGCGGAACTTTTATGTACATCAGCGCTTGTACATTTGCGTCTTCATCGACCAATTTCGTTTGAAATTAAAAACGACACTTGTTGATCGAATACTAAAAATCTCTAAAGAATTCTAACTTGGAACATTTTATGATTGGCATCTTTTCTTCCATCGCCGTCACTTTTGTTTTCGATTCTTTTTTTTTTGCTTTTTTTTTTTTTTTTGCTTTTTGTCAAGCAGTAAATAGTCGGGATAAATGAAGCAAATGTCATTTCATTTGTCTCTTTAGGGTGAAAAGTAATCAGTTGTTGCGATCCGGTACATTTTACACGGAACTGCTTACGGTATAGCTTCATTAAAGCCAGGCCTAATTTATCTGTTTTGGATTTCCGTTAACGTTGTAATTTCTTTCTTAATTTAAGGCTTCTTCATATGTATCGATTAGGGATGGTTATTTTTGGAACAAACAAATTATCGTGATTACGTGTTGATTGCTCTGATGATCCTTATGGTTTTTGCCCAGTTTATTTCTATTAATAAAAGGAAAAGTTTGGGATAGGAATAGAGAGAGAAGACAAAGAAGGACTCGGAAAGCTTTAGTTTGCATGTAAAAGAGTTTTTCAAAATTTGCTCTAGATTTTTTTAAATGCAATGTCGAAGTGAGTTAGGTTTCTTTTTCAATTCCTATTATTAGTTCACTCTCTCCCTGTATGTATATATATATATATATTCTATATATATTGTCCAAATTTTCAATCGTTAATAAAATACTTTCTATTCATCCACACATTAAAGTTCAAATACATTTTTTTTAAACTTGTAGTGAATGACACTTGATGTTAATACAGTTTTTTCAAATATAAATTCATTAATTCTATTTACTTAATGAATAAATAGTAACAGACACAAAAACAAAAGTTCAACAGCATATATAGAAAGGAAAATTGTTCGTTGTGTCCCTGTAGCGCAATGGATAACGCGTTGCACATCCAAAAGTCTTAAAATACGCGGACTGTCGCCAAAAGCCCTCGCGTTGCTAAACAGTGCGACCGACGTTGATATTCACTCACTTACTCTATCTAAA
>BMAO01024097.1:0-57238 GCA_019973975.1 Trichonephila clavata
TCAAGACGAGTAATAGTAAATAGGAAACCAAGTGTCCCAAACGTCTTCCGAAGGAGAAAGGCGCCATCAAAGTTTAGGGTCCTAAATTTCAAATGATGATAAAAAACGGGAAAATGGATCGATTCATTTGCGGTTTTCACTAAAATCATTCTTTAAATTAGTATTTTCATTAAAAAAAGTTTTAAAGACAAAGTTAAAAAAATGCCGTTAGAGGGCGCTCTAGACTTTGGAGTACCGAACAACTACCTTTTACCAGTATTTTTTTTATTTGTTAAATGTTTACAAAAGCTTAGATTTTAACTTGAATTTTGAGCGCAAAATTGAAACCATCGGGAGCGGTTAAGTGGCGCAAATGTAACCGCGTTTAGGGAGGAAAAATTGAAATGCTCGTATGTAATGATCAAAATAAAAAACGATAAAGCAAACTTTAAGAGGCGATAGTACAACACCAAAACAAGTAACATTCATCAAAGAAATCATACTCGTAATTTTAACCCGAAGGTGATAGAGGGCGCTGAAACAGATTTCGTTTTAAGAGACAAAAAGGAAACAAAGAACATTTACGTTAAAAAAAAAGTTTAATTAGAAATGATTACAATATCTGTTCGAAACACTGACCATTAGAGGCGATGCATGCGGTACAACGGCGAAGAAGGGATTCACGAACCCTCTGAAACACGCCAGGAGTATCGCGCACCTCTCCTGCAGCTGCCGAAAGTCTGGCGACGAGTTCTTCTGCAGTTTCGATAGGAGTCTCATACATAAGACTCTTCAAGTGTCCCCACAAAAAGAAATCCAGGCATGAAAGATCGGGCGATCGCGCTGGCCAAGGGACAGGACCACTTCGCCCAATCCATTGATTTGGAAAGGTTGCGTTTAGATAATTTCGCACCTCTGGCGCAAAATGAGCTGGTGCTCCATCCTGCTGGAACCACATTACTCGCCGGATACGAGGGGGAACATCTGTTATCATTTCCGGCAGCACCTGTTGCAGAAAGGTAAGATATTTTTTTCCATCCAGGCGTTCTGGCAGAAGATAAGGTCCAAGTAGATGGTCACCAATTATTCCTGCCAAACATTTATGGAAAATCGTCGCTGATATGCATGTGTAGAAGACGCATGTGGATTTACATCTGCCCATTGGTGGGAATTGTGGGTGTTAAATGTACCGTCACGTGTAAATGTACATTCATCTGTAAAAAGCACAGTTGCACCAAAATCGGGATTTAGGGTGTGCTTCTGCAGATACCAGCGAGCAAAATCCATTCGACGAGGAAAATCCCTTTCAGTCAGTTCCTGGACTCGTTGGACATGAAAAGGATGCATACTTTCATCCTTTAGTACTCGCCATGTCGTGGAGGGTGATACTTCAATTTGACTAGCCACTGCTCGCGTGCTTGTATTTGGATGATCAGTCACCATATCCAGAATTTTTTCTTCCACGGCTACCGTTCTGTTAGACTTCGCACAGCCTGCATTTGAACGTGCACCAAAAAGGATCCTGTCTCACACAACTGTCTGTGCAAGCGCACAAATGTTTTATCATTGGGCAACCGTCTGTTGGGAAACTTTTTTCCGTATAATCGTCGCGCCTCTGCACTATTCCCATTTGCAGTTCCGTAGATGAAGTGCATATCAGCCTTTTCTTGATTAGTGAAGGGCAACATCTTTCGTTACGTTTGTTCCGTGATTTACACTTGCACACTCGGGTCAATGGCTTTTATCTTAATAACAATTTGCATATGCGTTCTTCTTCTTCCCCATATCACAATTTCATGTTCTTCTTCCAGAATCTTGCAGCTAAAACGCTTGCATGGATAAAATTTGAAGATGCTCTAGCACGTTTTGCGTTTGAATTCAAATCATGCATTTTCTAATCGAAGTTGATTGTTTTTTATGTTGTACTATCGCCTCTTAAAGTTTGCTTTATCGTTTTTTATTTTGATCATTACATACGAGCATTTCAATTTTTCCTCCCTAAACGCGGTTACATTTGCGCCACTTAACCGCTCCCGATGGTTTCAATTTTGCGCTCAGACTTAAAGTTAAAATCTAAGCTTTGTAAACATTTAACAAAATAAAAAAAATACTGGGAAAAGGAAGTTGTTCGGTACTCCAAAGTCTAGAGCGCCCTCTAACGGCATTTTTTTTAACTTTGTCTTTAAAACTTTTTTTAATGAAAATACTAATTTAAAGAATGATTTTAGTGAAAACCGCAAATGAATCGATCCATTTTCCCGTTTTTTTATCATCATTTGAAATTTAGGACCCTAAACTTTGATGGCTCCTTTCTCCTTCGGAAGACGTTTGGGACACTTGGTTTCCTATTTACTATTACTCGTCTTGATGTGTACTATCACCTCTTAAAGTTACTCCATCATTTATGAAACACCCTGTATATTGATGACATCACATAAACCAAAAATATAATTGTAATGTTTCCATGACGCCTTAATACTTACCATTTAATTTCAAGTTATTTTACTTGTCGGTTAAATAAAAATTAAATAATATTTAATAGAAGGAAAAAAAAGATTTAAATCAAAATTATTTTATAAATTATGTGTCTTAGTACCTTTGAAGATTACGTATTTTGTTTAAAATTATTTATTCTCATAATCTGCATTTATAACAACATTTTAAAATGGGATATTTGATTGAATATTCGTCCAAAATGGGATACCTTAAATAACTTCCACAATTCACTTTCTAGCTGGATAAATTTGATACAAAAGTCAGACTTTAAAATATATGTTAATGAATTAAATACTAAAATAATTAATTAACTTCTAAAAACTTTTCTGTTATGGAATCCAATGTTTTTGCTACCGTATCTGAAATCTCATCTTAAAATAAATATAAATGTTAAATTTTGTAACATTTTATCTGAATGTTTCTGAGTTCTCAAGCAACTTAAAGAAAATAGATCCCCTAAAATAAAATATCTGAAACATTTCATGAAAAAAAAATCTGCTCAACATTTTTCTGAGCCTTTTGCACAAACCGATAAATATATCTTTTCCAGCTTAAGGAAAAACTATTAAATAATTTACAAGAAATAGGCAAATTCTAACTTAGCGAAATTCTTACATGTTTAGATTTCTCATGTAGTGAAATTTCTGAACCCAAACTTTTGCTCAATTTCTTTCACAAAACTCAATTTTGAAATTATGATCGGATTTAACCAAGATTTAAAGAGACGTTTAACAATTAACTCTTAGTGTTACTAGACCATTAATTTTGTAATATTAAGAAGCAGAAAAATACCGTACGAATCGTTTGCATGGAAAGGACAAATTTTTATGTCTACACTTTATGCGAATAGTTTTATCCTTTATTTTTTAAATACTTACGATATATTTGCAGCGATACTAAGAAATTACCTATAACTAAATGTTTAAATTATTTTGTGTAAAAAAAAATCTGATCCATATTCTGAATATTTTCAAGCAGAAGATATTTCCAACTCTCACATAAATACGTTATGTTGGCTCATTCTTTCGTTCACAGTATAGTATTCTTACAATTTAAAAACATTTAAATTGTTCGTATTTCTTCCTGGTTAATATGCAAAGTTTCAAATCCATTGATCGTTCTAATATAGGAAACGAAATGTGGAGCACATCATTTAACAGGAAAAATGTATCGACTCGTGCAAATAATTGCATTATAAAAATAGCTCTCTGCGTAAGATTGGGGAATTAGAAAGTAATATTAATAATGGTACCATATTTTTATCTGAAAAATCGTTCCAATTCTCCTCTTTCCTATTTCACGAACAGTCTTAACTAAAACATCGAAGATCAATGCGCACAATTACTACGTAACTAATACAAGCATCATTACATGTAGTGAATAAGAATATTTAACCAATGCTTAAGATGTTATCTATTATGTGAGAATAGCTGTAAAATATACTTACTCTAATTCTAATTACCCAACATAGACGACTTTTAAAAAAACTTATGTACATATTTTCATTTATATCAGTGTATACTATGAGATTTTGGGATTTTTAGAAACATCACAACATGGGGAGTTTTTAACTAAAAATTTTCTAGCCATTTGTCTATAAAGAGCTCGAAAAAGGCAAAAGTAAGTTTCACAGAACATGTTATTTAATCAAAAATAATAAACAAAAAAAAAAGAAAACGGACGAATGTAAAAGTGTCGAAAAAACTTAAATATGTCAGTGGGTAAATATAAATGTGCATAACCTACGGTAAAACATGATAGGCTTTGTCACGATCAGGATAAAATGGCTCTTGACACTTCTCAGATCCCTAGATTCATCGTGCACCACAATTTTTGATCTTTCTAAGATACTGATCACACTTATACAGCTAGTTATCGCATTTACCGCACCCTTGTAAGTTAAATATGTTCTTTAGCAGCACAAAAGATCGTCGAGGATCGATGGAATTTTCTAAAAAAGTTCCTTAATAACTCCCGAGAACATATATGGATAAATTTCAGCACTATATCATGTCTCAATGACGATTTCCATCCATTTACACTGATTACTCCAATTTCCCATGAAAAGATAAATTACTAAAGAGGTAAAAAATCTTGGAACAAAAATAGTTCCGTAATTTCTAGAAAATACTTACTAACTTTAAATTGTTTAATTGAAAGTTAAGTGTTTACCAAAAAGCGTCCAATCTGCTGACTTAATTTTTTTATTATTATGCCAGTTAGAAAATGGTAACGGCGATTAAGAATGTTATTAAGAACTCGATTATACATGTAATTATACGTGATCAGTCGAATTTTATATAATTCTGCAATGTTGCTGAAGGAAAATGCTTCAATTGTCCAATAATAAACTGATATATGTGAAACAACAAGTTCTAAAGTTATATATATATATATAATCTATAATTGTGTGTATACAAATAGTTACAAAACCTAAGTATAAACTCTAGTCTAGATAGAAATATATTAGCTACATTAGTACAATAGCAAACTCCTCACCTTGGGAACCAAGATTGCAGGTTTAAACAAAGTTTTGCGGCTAGCCGACCTTCACCTGTGATTTGCCTATACTCTGGGCTATAGGGAAAGTAAGGAATATTAAGAGAAATTTAAATATTGCAATTTAAAACACAATACTATTAATATATAACGATAAAATTATAGCTTACTGTTAATTACTAGTATAGAGTTAAAATCAATGCAATAAAACTAGAGGATAAAACTTTCTTCGTGAGTACAGAAACAAAATATTTTTCCCGCCAGATACATAGTATCTGGCACCGCAGATTATATATATATATATATATATACATATATATATATTTGCAGGGTGATTATAATTGAATTTCCAGGTTCAAAGTGATGAAAAAAGAACCACTACTCAGAATGACTTCAAGTTTGAACTGAATATACTTGAAGAAGAGAAAAACAATATGGTATAAGGAAAAAAACATTGCCATGTTGCTTTTTATGTGGTTTCTGTTCAAGAATAATTAAAAACTAATTTTTACCATCCAAAATGATATAACTGTGCCTTGATGTGTGTGTGTGGGGGGGCTTGTTACTGACAGTGTAGCAACTGTTGAATGACTTTAAAGTCATTTTAAATCGAATAAATCCTGCATATTGAACAGTACAGTTGGTTTATTATGCAACTCGTGCCAAAACCAGTGTAATTCGACTCAAAGTGCCACTTATAGCCGAATTCACTTTTATTATGCTGTCTATTGATACAGTTTGGACTTTTTTTTATGCCATACTCTTTCCCTTTTCTTCATATTTAGTTCAAATTTGAAGTCATTCTAAACAGTAGTACTTTTTTATACATTTCACATTTTGAAAGGGGAATTTTAATTATAATTACTGTTGTGTTATGCCACCTGATCGACAGTAACATCAGATCAAGGTCCACGAAATTCATCGCGGCTAAGGGCTAGAATTTTCCGCCTGTCGTTAGCCTTAGGTTTGAGCCCCATTAAGGTGACAGCACGATTTTGCTCTGTACAACACGATAGATGGTGACACCATTCGGACCCACTGATTTAACGAGCACGTTCTCCGTGTGTACTCGGCGGATATTTGGTGGCATCGGGCCTCGAACCCAGGTCTTCCGGTCTGGAGACCGATGCTCTAACCACTAGGCTACCCACGGCCCTATTATAATTACTTTGCATATATATATATATACACACTTTAAAATATTACATGGTTCACCAACAGGGGAAAAAATTAATTTTTGCTACTTTTAATTGTGTGCAATTGTTTGAGAAGACGTTAGTTTGAAGCTTTAATGCTTGTCACAAAAGGACAAATTTTTTAAATTGCTTTTTTCCTTTAATCTTTTAATGAGCCGTTTACTCTTATGATATATTAAAAATAAAATATCATTCTTCTCTTTAAGTAATTTTTGGATTGCCAATTTGGAAATTGGATTCATGGTTGATATTTCCTAACATGTGGAGAGAGCCAAAATTCATTTATAATATTATAATAACCATCGAGGAGATGTTTTTGTTTGTTTCGTCTTACATTATCTCTCGAATAAAACCCGTGATATCATTTCGTCAATCTTTAAGGCAAATCACAAGTCCATTTGCATGCATAATGAATTAAATCTTCTCACAGTTGACAAATCATTCCCACAATGCGTATCTTCTACAAAAATATGAATAAAATAAATATCCCTGTAATAATGCGTTATAACACAACTAACGACACTTTTTTTCAGGGACTGTTATCTAAGCGATCGCATCGAGAATCCTAACATGACTAAGGTGGAATTTAAATGAACATGAATTTTCCTTTGCTAGTCGTTAAAACTGATGACAGATTATTTCTTGAATGCTATTAATTTAAGACAAAGAAGAGAAATTAGACTATCTGGCTTAGTTCGTCTCTTTGGAAGTTTGCAATTAATATGCTGTACTTGGTTAATTATAAGTTGCCGCTAACCACAAATCATCTTAGAGGTGTAATGACACTTTTGTTTAAGATGTTTAATTAACATTGGCTCATTAACGAAGTGACGTTCTCATATTTAATAATACATTTCAAATATTACAAATGAATTCGATGATTTGGCAACAAATCAAGTTAATTTGTTAATACTTTAGACACATGTTAGCAGAATCTTATTGGACTGAATTTTTAAAGAGGCAAAACTTTGGCCTTTACATGACATGTTTCTGGGCCGTATTGAAACTATTTATTAAAAGAGAAACATGTTTCACACATGTTCAAATGCACTAATGATACTAAATGCACTGATGGGGTTTAACTGCACTAATCTTGCTCAATATCTTTAAAAAAATCTAATTTTCCAAAGAAAAAAAATAATTTCAAAAGAAGTTATTGTTTATCTGGTTTTATCAGTGTAAAGTGCAAAATAAAAAGATGAAGGAATCACAAACACCAACAACTAATGCATTGAATAAAATATGTTTATATTCCTTTTACAATATTTGTAAATTTAAATTGTTAAAACTCACATTACTCTCAGTTAATGTGAATAAAAAAGGTCTTATCGGATAAATTATTTTTTGAAAAGTTGAATGGCAAACGTGTAATATAGATTAGCATAAGCTCCCATTGAAATTCCAACATTGATTATTTATTCAGAAATCCAGTGGATTTATCGCAGTTGCATATAAAGATAATCATAAGCGATTCATGTGGCCGCGGTAGCCTAGTGGCCAAAGTAACGGACTCGTGGCTGTGGTTTGTTATGAGTTCGATCCCAGCACTACTGAAGACCCACTGTGTAGAGGAGCGATGCATGTTAAATCTGTCAAGAGTTCAAACGTCCTCCCGTCAGTGTGGTATGATAGTTAGGAGAAGAAGTGCAGGTCAGGTGTCGTCCTTGTCATTTGGCCATGGTTCTTAAATTGCGAGGTCCGTCGCCCAAAGCCCTCGTGCAGCTGAACAGTGCGGCGTTAATATTCACTCACTCATAAGCGATTCACCATTCGTATAGATACTAACTGATTTCAAATGTAAAATCCCTTATTCTTATGTTTTCATTTCATACCCTGATACATTTTAATTACTAGTAGAACATTAAATGTAATTAAATTTTAAAGATTCGAATGAAATCAGTAAAAGTGGTAAAGAAAAATATATACATAAATAAGTTCATTCAAACAAAATTCAGATCAAAGAAAAAAATTACTGATTATCGTTTGTTGGTTATATGCTCTCGTAACATAGATAATTGTAAAAGAAATATTAAACTACTATAACAGTAACGTACTTAAAGTACGGATCAAAATTTTAAAATATATTCATCATTTTAAAACATGAAACAGTTTCTTTATGAAAAAATGCAGGAATTTACTTCGGGAAGAAACGAATGAAGACTTAATATAAAAACAAATGACTTTAGTGAATTCTTTAAGAGAACTATAAACAATTATTTCATTCCGCGCAAGTTTTATTGAAATTTCTATAAAAATAATTTAAAATTCAGAAAATCGAAAATATGAAGATTCATTTCATAGGATTTTTCTCAGTATTATAAACAGAAAGAGGGAAATTTGATTGGTCCAAAAAGTAGTTTCCTAAACCTCAAGGATATTTTTTATGGCAATGGTTTTTTTTAACTCTTTAACATTCAAGCCATTCCAGTATATTAAAAATATATTATAGAGTATATTATAAAAATTATATACATGTATCTATGATTAATATCGTAGATTGAAAAAAATGAAATCAATATAATTAAATCATATATCATTGACTAGCTTTTACCCGCAGCTCCGCTCGCGTTGATGTCTTTAAATAACTGTCAAAGTCGTAATTAATATTACCATAGAATTTTCAATATCACGCGCGCAATTCGCTAAAACTTTATTTCGTTTCCCTCTTTAAAAAGTGGGAGAAAATTTGCATTAAAATATCTGGGATTGTCGAAATAGAGAACTTCTTAGCCAACTTGGCGATATTTCTCAAAGTTTGAGTTTGACATTTAACAAACGTAATGTAATAAACGTTAGACGTTTAATAAAAAACCATTTAAAAAATTGCTTTTTGCAAAGATGCTAAATTACACTATGTTTCAGTTATTTGTTATAAATGTGAGAAATTTTTTACAAAAATCCCATTGTTAACAAATGCATAATTTTGCGCCAACTTGGCGGGGAGTAAGCAACGTCAACGTTTTACCCGCATAGTTCCCGTTCCTGTAGGAATATTGAGATAAAATATATCTTATGTTACTCGCTGATAATGTAGCTTTCCATTGGTGAAAGAATTTTTAAAATCGGACCAGAAGTTCCCGAGATTATCCGGAACAAACAGACAGACCGACAGACAGACAAAAATTTTAAAAATTGATTTTTTGATATAAGTACCGTATGTATCTTTAAATGCATTTAGTAAAAAGCTGCTAATTTGAAATTACAAACAGACACTTCAATTTTATTTATTTGTATAGATAACGTTCCTTAAATGTGGTTGTCTTCGTTATTGTTTTTAAGGTATCGACTACCCTAAAACTGTGAATTTTGCCAAAAATTGACAAATTTTTCATGATTTTGTTTTATAGACCGTCTTATTCGCTTTGTAAAAATATTAAATTTATTATTTTCCATTTACTAGAATAAAATCTACAAGTGTTTTAGTAAAAGCAGAGGTCATTATTCTAAGCCGGATGTCATACTTTAAAACGCGTTTTACTCAAAATGTTTTTGTTTTTTTTTAAATGCTCAAACGATTACACCTATAAAAGTTTTGAAAATAATTAACTGAAATTTTTTGTGTATGTTCTGTATTATAGTAAAAGTGTTTTAACCTTCAGATTTACCAACCATTGTTTTATCACAAATCTTACAGTCCCTTATGTTGATATAATCACTGTTATTTTAAGCAACTTCATATTAACTAAGATGAAGGGCTCTAGTTTTTGTAAAAATTAAAATATCTCTTATTCTGAAGTGCATTTCAAAAATGAATTACATAGCAACACATCAGAATTGAAAAAGTGAAAATTTGTTCATAAACTTTTGGTACAGAATGGGCCCGTTTATGTTATTTTTTGTAAATTTTGACCCATTTTTTCCCATTTTAGTAATAATAATTTATTTTTCTCTTCTTAATTTTAGCATATTTTTCTTAAAATGTACTAAAAAAATCTAAAAACCACAAAAAAGTCCCCATATTTCCATTTAAAAAAAGTGGTCGCAAGTAGTTGGATACCTTAAGAAAAACGGAGTCAAATGTTTCTGACAGGTTCTACGGATATCATGTGAAAACACAGTTTCAACTTCATAATCTCATCCAGAATTCTTTACTCTTTTTCAACATCGACGTTACAGCCTTTATAGTTCATAAATATCAATCTTTATATCTAAACAACTTTGAACATAACAGTTCAGGATCCTTTAACAAAACAACAGAAAGCAAAATACATCACTCACATCGTTCCCAAAAACTACTCTCCGAACCAACCATTGCGTGATTCCCATATCCAAAAAGCACATTCTATCGATGAAATATTGTGCCTCATTCAACCTGACAACTTTGTCACTTGTTATCAACGAAATGGAACAAAATAGACAAGAGAACTATAATAATTAAAAGCTGTGCAACTACGTCAACAACTAATAAAAATAAAAGGTCATCAAGAGTGCATTTGAGTCGTTTCTTCGGGTTTTCGATTTCTGATTAAATTCTAGATGGAATTAGAGAAGCTGTGGAGGCATTATTTTTGGTGAAATCACGTTTTATGCTTCGGGTTATTTGCTTCATATGAAAGAAATACATTTTTTAGATAAGGCAGTTTGCCAAGTCTTACTGATTTGATTCATAAAGTGTGTTTTTTATGACAATAAAATGAAACACAAAACAACTTTTTGGAATTTGATTCGATGGGAGTAAATTATATTTTCTTTCTAGAAACTGCTCTACTAAATAATTTTTTATAGTTTTGTTTTGTAAACTTGTAGGTATATCGTGAACATCTGCCGTTTCTTGGAAGAGTAAGGTATTTATAAATAAAAAATTGACAGTTTTTTTTTCTGTTTTAGCTTAGGGATTTTTAATCCGAAAAATATGGTTTTCATGAAACAAAACGTGAAGTAAATTTAGGAGTTACGATATTATTGTGAACTCTACAGTTCATTTTATTAAGCCTATTTAAAAAATAATGAAGATTTACAAATAATATAGTTTATATTATTTGTAATTATTGCATGAGTTTGATATTAAATAAGTTAATACTGGTAACTTTAGGTAACTATAAATCTTTTATAGAATAATTATTATAATTATTTTGTAGTTACATTTCACAAAATATAAATACCATAATAATGTTCAGGATATACAGAAAAGAAAAAAGTAATTACAATAATTATGCTAAAACGCTTAAGCCGAAATATCGGTTAACACGAAATAATATGACTGTCCCGACAAACTACTGGGTAGTTTCATGCATTTTTTTTCTCTTAACACGAAACCAAAATTTCCCTTCTGGGAATATGTAAAATACGGAAAACACCAGCGGCGGAGGCAAGAATTAAGAGAGTTGTGAAATGAAAGAAATGTAGTTTCATATGTGTCATAGATAAGAGGTTAGCTTGGCTTTGAAATACCCTCGGAATAGCATGTGATACGAGCCAATTTTATTTATCTGAGTTACATCTCTACTAAGGTATCTCATCTCTCATCAGTTGGCTTTGAAATTCGGTAAGAATTACTTCGTAGTGTGGGTAAAAATCAGTGAATTTGATTCACAAATGGTGAAATGAATACTAAAAAGGGCGACATCGAATAGTTTTTTTAACAATTTGATGCTAAAAAAGACAATGTAAAGAAAAATATCAGATAATTTTCCAAAAGCTCTATAAATGTTCTTTTTTCAAAGAACTTGGAAAATTTTGTATTAAATTTCATCAAGTTCTTGTAAAGGTTTTTATTTCATTGATTTTTATTAGATACATTCTTATGTAATATATATGTAAATATGTACAAAAAATCTAATAAACTCTTAATTTTTTGTTGAATACACGTTTTTTTTCAACACGAAAAAATATTTCAGTCCCCCTCAGTTTCGTGTTAAACGATTTTTACTGTATATATTAATAAGCGTTTGTTGTTAACTGTTTAAATTTTTTCTTGAAACTTAAAATTTTCATTCCAAATTTAAAAACATGCGATTTCGAAAAAATACAGACAAAAATTGATGAATCGTTTGAATTAAACATACTTACATGTTACTTTTTACTTAAAGTTTTTATTAATATGTTATACATTTCACGCATTAAGTACGCTTAAAAACTAGTACAGTAAAATCCGGCGTATAACGCGCCCCTATACTTTCCAGCTGCATTTTTTTTTCAATATTCATGTATATTCGCCGTATAACAGGGCTTCTAGTTTTTACGAAGAACCCTGAAAAGTACGTATGTAGTGCTCTTATCTTTTAAGTCATTTATTCAAGGTATTATTCAAGACTTCTTGAAAGAATTGTTCTAGAATTGAACTCTTTAAGTTCAAAAAATAAAGTCGAATCTTTAAAATAAAAAGTATATCGATATATGTAGAAGAATATAATTTTCTTTATGCTCCTATCATTTTTTATTTTTAAAGCTATCATTTTTATACCCGGCATATAACGCGCACTCGTAAATTTCGATCTTATTTTTGGTGGTTAAAGTGCGCGTAATAAATACGCCGGATTTTACGGTAATTTAAACATAAAATGATTAAAATCCTGATATAAAATAAAGCTACAGCAAAAGAGTTAACAATTAAATTTTACCATTTGCAGTAACATTTAAAATATTCTTTATCTGTTCTTTTACATCGTCCCATGAAAAATGATTCGGCCACGTCATATAAAATATGAAATTATTTCAAAAAGGAAATGTATAGTGGTTTTTTAAATACCACTACTCAAATAAAAGCATTGAGGAAAAATGAATACTGACACGATTACATTTATTAAAAGTACATTATATTATTTTTCTAAGTTCTTGCATAAACACAGAATAATTTTATTCAATTTTTTTTTATCTTCAACTGGTCTCTTGATGTTGATGAAAATCGTAGATAATTTTCCGTGGCCTGGGTTGGAATTTCATTAGTAATGGTTAATTAGTTTTCTTGTCTGGTCGAGCCGGAAATTTTAGCACCTTCGATTCCTATCCGGACACCTAGAGCGTATTCTTTCTTCTTTTTTATTATACATCCGAGTTTCCATAAATAATTTATTTCAAAAAAGAGACCTTTTATAAATGCAATGTACAGAAATGAGATGCAAATTATATTTTTACTCATATATAAAATGTATAGAGAGAGAAAAGATTGAAAAGATATACTTAACATACTTATAATAATTTATTTGGTAAAATATTACAGTTATGCAAAATTATTTCTTTTTATGCCTACGTAATTCATATCTTATGATACTTAACATTATTGTAACCATAATATTATGAAATGTTTCTATTTTGGGATAATTCTGTATACACACGCTCCAACGTTGAGTTCCTATCAACGTTATCAATGTCAGTCATGTAATTGGTCAAAATATATGTAAATTCATAGTCGTAAATATTATATAACAGTAGACAATTATCTTTGAGGGTGTTGATAATATTCTATTGTCCTCTTATATATCTTATCCAAAAAATATTTTTAGAATTTTGATAAATATGAAAAATACGCAGATTTACGTTAATACCCAAAATATTCCAGGAAAAATGTACTCTGCTTTAGCAATTATTTCGATCTGCAAATGTCTCTTTTTACAAAATATATTTATTTATAAGCTTCTTATAAAATAATAATAAACCATTTCTTAGAAGTAGAAACTATAAAATCAAATGAGGTATCTATTAATCCGGATTTACTATACCAATAAACTGAATTACTCGCTACTTTGTGAGACTCTTTTTTCAGGGACACGACCTGAGTGGAGATCATAAACAATAATAGTACTTTAATAGTGAAAAAATGAAATAATGGTCTCTTTTTTTTCTGTCTTTACATTCAAGTAGAGAAAAAATAACATTTATGGAGTAAAATATTTTATAAACCTCATTTGTATCTATTTAAGGTGGCTCAAGAAGTTATTAAAGTCATAAACTAAAGAATTTTTATTTATTTTAAGAGTGAGTATTGTAATAGAATATTATCTTTTTCTCTAAACAAAACAATTCGAAGATGTATTCATTTATTTATTGTAACGAAGTGTTTTTAATAAGGAAGAGTACTTCGTTCAGTTTAATTGCAAAAAAAATTTCGTAATTATGATACTAAAAAAGCCAATAATAATTGCTCATACGTAATAGTAATAAAAAGGAGTTATAGAGAAACAATGTATCAAATACACTTATAAGTACAAATATATTACAAACTACTAATATTTTGATCATATTGGACTCGTTTTCCAATTATTCTTCCCTTATCTCTTTCTCTCAATGTGTATTCCTATATTTAAAAAAAATTACAAATTTCAATATAATTAGAGACAAAATTTTCGATACATCTTATAGTTTGTCACTTCCTTTATATTTTTATAATTGAAGTAAAAAAATATAACGTATGGAAGATAGCAAAAGAAGTAAATCTCTGACGACAAGATAAAATATTTTTTATTAAAATATTTCTTTAAACATTGCGAACATATGTATTATAAATACTAATGAAATCGAAGATTTTTAAAAAGACCAGTATGGAGGGGGTTATTTAATTTTTTAAGTATTGTAAAGTTTAAAAGAAAAAAAAGGAAAGGTAAGTTCACACATTTTTCTTTCTACAATAATTAGGTCTTTTAAAACAATAATAAAAATATATGAAAAATCATAAAGTAGTCTAAGAAAAGACAGAAAAATTCACAGTGTATTAACATAACACTTAAAATATGTGTATCACATTTTGGCTTAATTTAAATCTGTTGGATTATGAATATTGTTCTAGAAAATCCTTTCGGTTTATTAATGACTTTATTTAGACCCATTAATAGATAATCAGAATAACAACTAAGTTGATACTTTGTTTTCTAATTTAATCATAAAAAACTATTAGACTACCGATTTAATTTCTCTTTATTCTAAATAAAAGAAAACGTCACAACAGAAATTCAGATTCACAATTTTTCTGTTCTTGTATTAATAATTTTAGATTTGCTCTTATTCGCGATGCACAGAAAAAAGTTCTAAATTGATTTGCTACAATTTTCGTAATTTTAAACAATGGTCGACGGGTTATTCCTCGTGCTTCTTCTTTACCAAAATCCCCCAAAGGCTCGATTTGAACATAACCGTTCCTGAAAGTCTGTGACCATGAACGCTAAGATATCAAAACCTGAACCAGGTAGCAGTCCTGAATTTGAAGGACATACATTTTTTGATTTATTACTGCTATATACCATTGAAAATTATTATAGAAAATAACTAGTTAAATTGTACAGTCCTTGCAAATTATATTTAACTAATTCCTATTTAAATGTCTAGGAGGTGCAGTGGAGATTCATGAATAAAAACTAATAACTTAATTTGTCTCTTATTTCAACGAATGTAATTATACGTCTCTACTTGAGAAGAGAAATGAAAAAAATATTCTAATTTAGGAAAACAGAATATGATTAAGAATAGCTAAGGGAGAAACATAAGATATCTAAGTTACAACCCAACTACTAAATATTTATTTAAAACTAAATTCAAACCCTTTGCATTATACTATCATCATCACAAAATCTTTTTAATTCATTGTAATGTCTACAACAAGTAGTCTTAATTCAACAAGTGTGACGTCTATCATGTCAATTGCACATGGAGAAGTTATTAATAAAACTAGTATACATTCAATTATCTAAGAAGAAGCAATTTTCTAATTGTTTGCATGATCTTTGAAAAATGAACATAGGTTTGATGAAAGAATTATAATCTGATGATAAGAATAAAATCATAAGAAAGAAATGATGCAATGAAATTGAACTTTAAGGGTACACAATACGATTCAATTCACAAAAATCGGTCAAAAAAATCAAGTTTAATCTTTTTAGCTTAAATTATTTTTTATACATTTTTCTATAACCTCACAAAATTTTAAAGCTCTAATATGAAAAAACACAGAATTATGATAGCTTTTACGTTCGTTTTTATTCACATCCCTATGGCAAATCAAAACTTTAAACTTACTTATCTCAAAAAGAAAAAAATAACTAGTTTGTCTTTATATAAAATGTTAAGACTTTTTTTTCTATTGTGCCTAATACTTTGAATTTTTTTTACCTATTGCTAACAGCACATGTAACAAAAGTTGGTATGCATTTTTGAATCAAAGTAATACTTATTTTTTTAAATAATTGAACTCAGAATTTACATATTTTTTAAGGAATTTTCAATAAGCATTCATAAAAAAAGTATGCACGAATACCAATTATGTTATCGCAAAACCCATACCAACTTTTGTTATACATAGTTTGAAGTACTTATAAATCAAGTTTCATGCATGTATGTAATTTTTTGCAGGAGGAACAGCATTTTAAAATCATATAAATTAAGTTTTTTCCTTAAAAAAACTAAATGGCTAGAGCTTTTTATAAAATTTTGAGCACAAAATCTATTTTACATGGTAAACACACATAGGAAATAACCAAAAAAAATTTTGAAAATCCTTAAATTAAAAATTTTTGCTTAAATTGTACCATGTCCCCTTAAAAATGTCAAAGGGATCTTAATAAAAAAAAACTTAGGTACATTCACATAAGCATAGTCTTTTTCTTTTTTTTTTTGTAATATCTTACACACAAAATATTCTACATTACGTCACTCAGGCTTGCGGTCACGATAGACTAGTAGTTCTGGTCGCGAAGTGGCTGGAGTATCGCAGGTTCGAGTACTGATGCCACTGAAGATCAGAAGTGTAGAGGGGACCGATGCATGATAAATCTATCGAGGCTTGATGTCCTCCTATTGGTGTGGCAGTTAAGAGATGGAGTGGCAGCTCAAAATGTCGTCCAAACCACTTAGGCTCGAAATTACGCAGTTCGTCTCCAATAATCCTTTATAGTTGCTTTATAGTGCGAGATTAATAAAACTATCACCCTCACCCGAGCTTGAATTCTCGTTTCTTATTTTTAAAAGAAAATTGCCCTAGCTGTGTTAATTGTTGCCATTTTATCAATATCACACGTATGAAAAAAGTACTACTCTTTCCCATTCGAGATAGATCATTCATTGTATAAGTACTATCTCTACTCTAATATGACTATAACTTAAAAGAAAAAAAAGAGTTGTCCTTGTGTATGAACACCTAGACCAGAGGTTCCCAAACTTTTTTGTCTCATAGGCCCCATGCCATGTTTTTCGGTTTTGGGTAGACCCCTACTTACCTAATAAAGAATTTTTGCAAATTTATCAACTTAAATGTCTCTTTGACAGCTGGTTATAGAGCTATACTTACTTCAAACTATTTAAATTTCTAACTGTAGTGAAATACAGTGTTTAAAACCTAAGGCACACATGTTAATTAAATTAAAACTTAATTAATACTTAAAATAACTGTTACATAAAGTAAACCCCTAAGCAACAAACAAATGCTTTTAATGGGAGAGATGAATCTGGTGCTTCTAAAATTTCTGATATCCGTTTCTGAATTGTAATTTAACATCTTCTTAGTGCCTATTTCGATCAGTTCCTCTTGTAATATGACATATGTTTTTCTTTAATGTGACCTTATTAATTAATTGCCTACAGTAGTTTTACCTTATATAAAGTCAAAGCATTCTCAAACCTAGTTTCAAAATCTGAATAAAGGGCATTTAAATGTTGCACATATGTTAAAACGTCCTTTTCCTGGCAGATTGTGTGTGACAAATTGAGAAACTAGGAAAATTCGGGACGTCCAATATTATACTCCTTAGCTTAATTATAACAAGAAACGCCGAATTGATGGTCCTTGTAACTGCAGATTAACTTCATTAAGCTTAGTAAATAAATCTGTTAAGCAGATAAATCTGGTTTCCACTTGATTAAATTTTATTTTAAAATTAAAGTCATGATCTCTGGTTTAATGAGAGTCACTATCGTAGACCCCCATTTACAACTCATGGACCCCCAAATTATTTTTTCACAGACGTGGACCCCCTGCATGCTATCATAGACCCCTGGGGGTCTATATAGACCACTTTGGGAATCACTGACCTAGGCCATAGGTTCTCAACGAGGGCGATAATGCCCCCTTGTGGGCGTTTGTGACTTTCAGACCCAGAGAAAATTAGGGGGCGTTGAGATGGCATGGAGAGGCTTGGGTAGATTAACCAGATATAGTCTAAAAAGACTAAAAAACACGCTGATTATGAACTAACAAAAGTAAACTGTAATATTATTTACCTTATGTTGATTGTATATATTTAAATTATTTCTATATCACATGTACGAAAATTTACATATTTCGGTAGTTCGGGAAGTGGATGAAAAACTAATGGTTACATTACATTCAAACCTACATTAAATTGAATGATATAGCCCATTTTTTAATTTCTGTAATGCACGTGTTGTCTTAATCTGTGAGCAGTACGAAAAATGTTTCGTCAAATGCATTTCAATACGTATATTATCCAAGAAATATAATTAAATAGGTTAACCAGGAATTAACGTTTGATTATTTAAAGACTGAAACTGTCAATTTATATTTATTTTGAAAACAATAGTTTATTATGAATTACTTCGTATCATCAAAACCCCTGCCTATATATATAACAGATAAGCTAAAATTCAATAAGCGTTTCAATTCCAGCAATATCCTATCTATAACTGAAATATATAAAATTACACATTTAAATATATATATGTGGTAATAACTATTTCAGATTCGCAAGCAAAAAAGTGGGACTTTCAAAAAATTAAATTAAAAAATATCTTCTATTAGTAATAGTATATTTTTTTTAAAATTTAACTCTTGTTTTCATCATGTATTATGTACACTCTTATTTCTCTAGAATAGTAGGGGGCGGTATCGAAATCTTTACTAGAACAGGGGGCACCAGTTCAAAAAAGGTTGGGAACCTATGACCTAGACTTTTAAAAAAAGCATAAAAATCTATTTTTGTGATAGAATGTAAAATATTTAGTTATTTATATCTATCTCAGTTGTCATCTCAAAAATTTCATTTAACGCAATTTATAAACAAAAAACCAATTTGCAAATGTGCTAAATTTGTTTTAAAAACAACGTAATGAATGCCTACTTTAAATGTAAGATAAATCTTCTCAGATCATTATATACGTGAATAATAATAAAAAATAATGTTTATATAACGAATAGATTTAAAATTCAGTAACAATCTAAATATTTGAGAAGCCATGATTTTTTCTTAGTTAATACTACTGTAGTTAGGAAGATCAGCAATTACGTCTGTGTTATCAGGTAAATAATCTTTACTTTCGAATTAGAGAGCCATTAAATATATCTTCTTAATTAATACAGTAAATGTAACCAAAAAAGGTTCAACCGGTTTCATTCCCAATTCCATTCACCATAACTATTAACATTTCGTTATAACACTTCGAAGGAAGAATCCCAAACAGCTTTTGTGCACACTTTGTTTTTTCATAAATTAATTATTGAGTTTAGAAAGGAATTGTCAGTACATAGTTGTCTATTTTAATAAATAACCTTGAGATTTTGACCAAGACATGTCCTTGATTTCTGTAACTTATTATGTACCTTGGTGATACGATTATGAATCAAAGGCATGCTTCTCTTTAAATAAACATACCGAAGCATTGACGATGTAATTACGACCAGTTTGACATGAGAAAAGTGCTATAACACATGCATAAAATGAAAATGAAGTTAAAAAAATATTTTCAGACTTCTGTTTTTACTTTTTAGTATAGGTGACTATTTTAATTACGGACAAACACGACAATCGTCAGCGAAAAATAAATCTTTCAACACTTTTTTTTTTAATACTTAGGTCGGCTTCTGTATGTGCAAGGATTTTTAACTCCTTTCAACAGGACTAACAGTCAAGGTGCGATCTAGTGGATCGATGCTTTTATCTATTATTGCTAATTAAAATAATAACTAGCCAGTGAAGCAAACTGGATAATAAATGAAGATATGATTAATAAAAAATTTCTAACCAGAGGTTTTTATCAATCTGGTAGCGTGAATAGAGTATGATAAATTCTTGTTAATTACATATAATCCAAAATTATTTTTTTAGTCAGACTTTCTTAAGAAATTTTTTCGAAATGAAATGTAATACGTTAACACCATATAGTTGAAAGTAAATTCATCAATAACATTTAGCTAAGAGGACTTTTAACCAGGGGTGGGCAGACTTTTCCAGGGTAAGGGCTACTTCTAATTTTTTCAAGGTGTTGTGGTCCACCCAGCACCAGTGGCTCACACAGAGGGGGGGGGGGTCCACGGTTCCAAACCCTTTTACATAGCCCATGATTTTTTTTGATCGATTATAATCCCATGTATATAGTACTTATTATTTTGTTTAATATTTGTTATTAATAATTTTTATTAATTAATGTTAATTTCTTATTCAATAATTTATTTCTTACTGTTCTTTGTTCCCGACAATCTACAAAATGAAAAAAAAAATATGTTTGGCAGCGTATTGGGGTAGGATATGAGAAGTGTCGACCACCACGCCGTGCCCTCTTAAATACATTCACGAGGGCGTCCACTGCCTGCCCAGGGTCGTTGGTGTGGTGAGGTAAGGAAAAAGTCAACAATCTTTGTTATAACTTAATAATAAATACGGAATATGTACTTACGTAAATAAAATTAAAAAAACTCACTTTTTTGAAGCCGCGCTTAAAGCAAAACACAAAATACAAACATAATAATAATATCTATGATGAATTTATTATCAAACAATTTAAATACATTAAAAAATAAAACATTTTCATCTAAAGTTAGTTTTCGTAATTATAGTCAGTAAAAGACTTAGTCTGCGTACTGCCAGCCAAATTTGAATATTTTCCTACACAATTACTAAAGGCTAATCTTCAAGCGGTCACTCCAAATTGTCTTGGTGGTCCACCTGCCGATCGCGATCGATGCCCACCCCGGCATTTAACCATTAAAAGTATCCTTCTAAAATTGTAAAATTATTTGATGAGCGTATACATTGTGTATAAATTGTAATTAAAACTTCTAATTTTAAAAAAATGTGCAGATTTGTTACATGATTTTTTTTTTTTGTATTTTATGTTTATTATGTATATATGTGCATATACAGGGTGTCCCTAAAATATTTATTGCAACAAACTTTACGGTGAGGTAGGGGGCATCGCAAGGATTCAGATTTGCGTAGCAACCCATGGTCAGAAACGTCATGGGAAAGTAGTAAGAAAGATACAAAAAACGAAGAGACTCAAAACTGAGATTATTTGAAATATTTATGGGTCAAAACTGGGTCATGCTGGGAGTTCCAGTAGCTGGAACCCACCATCAGTATGCCTTTTACTCGTAATGATCCATATTCAAACAAATTGTGACATCTGAAGGTCAGGTGCGTTTCTCTGTAGGCACCTTTCGCGATACAATCTTTCTGATGTTCATGCCTTTTCTTCTGCCAATCCATAAATCAGGTGAATGTCTACTAGCTCGGTGTTCGTAAAACGTTCCATACTGCTTTGCGGGGAAGAACAGCTAAAGTGAGTGTGGTAATGGTCTGTTTCTTTTCCAATGCTCTTGTGAATCACGCCACCTAGGGCCGAACGAAGACATTTCTGACCATGGGTTGCTACGCAAATCTGAATCCTTGTGAAGCCCCCTATCTCCGGTTCCAATAATCTTGTGACACCTTGAATGAAAAATATATATATTATATACATATGGGTGGGTATTTTTAAGGACAATTTATAAAATTTAAGACTCTTTTAAAAACATATTTCCTAAATCCTGTCCCTTCGATGATAAATATGATTCAAGATCGTGCTGCGTTATGACCATATTCAAGAATCCGTGAATCAAGTCTTTTGTATAAAGCAAAATCAAAAAGGTTTCTTTAATTTTCTAGAAATTATTTAAATAGCAAATGTATTTTTGAGAGAATGCCTTTTAAAGAGATTCTGTACTGTATATATGCATTAATTATTTTTTAGACATTTTTTGCAGTGTTAAATCTGAACATTATTTCTCAGACAATCAAATTTAGTGCATACGCTTTACATTTTTAGCATTTTGTAAAAGATGACCATTGAAACGTTGATAATAAGAAACACCTTCGTGAAGTTTATAACCAAATTAAAAAAAGAAAGACATATATCAATATGCTGAATTTCCAAACGTTGCATAATTTGGAATTTCTAATATTAAAGAGAGTAATTTCTGTGTTATGAGATAATGGAATGATTCAAAATTTATAAACTTGTTCATAAATAGCTAATTTTATTTCGATGAAAAAAATTGCTTCGTAAAATGAACTTTAATGTACAAAGTAATTAACCCTTAGCCCTCAAAAAATTTAATTACATAGCTGTAGAAATTTTTGTTTCTTAAGAACAGCTCATATGTTTTTGGAATCCGAAACAAAAATAGTTCAAAAAGAACGAGTAAAATATACAACTTACATACTGACACATTATTTTCGGTAAATTAATTTATTCTGGAGATGCATTACACATATATATAACTGCAACGTGACTCGCATTCAAATTATAGATTTTGGGGCTATTTCTAAAGTATGTATTATAACCAGCATCTTGCCTTGGCATCTAATCTGTTTTTTCTTTATTATTGTTTGTTTGAATGCAATAATAATAGTTATTTTATGCTAATTAAAATAGGATTTTTCGATATGTTAGTTTTGAATGAATTTATCTGGACCCTTAAACATCAATCACTGTTAGTTGACAATAGTTAGATATTTAATCAGGGAGGAATGACGTATTAAAATGTCTTTTAAATTAAATTCATTCATTCATTCCTGACCACTTTTAAATCAACTTTTCATTTCATTGCCCTAAAAATAACTCGAAATTAATCGTAGATTCTATCTCTCATGATTTATCATTGAAAAATTTGTAAAACGAAAAACAAAATTTAGGACTCTTAAGAATAACGATAATGGGCTAAACTCAAGTGATGTCATAGTCACTTGAATTTAGCCCAAACCGCCATAACGTTCAAAAACTCAAGTGACGTCTGAGTCATATGATAATGCTACACACTTGTTGCTAATCAATGAGTTCATAAATTCAGTTGACGCCTGAGTCACATGTTAAATATAATCAATCATGTCTTTCCAGCTAATCAATTCCTACGCTTCGCTGTTGCCAGCTTTTGCCTTTTGTAGAATTTTTTTTTAAAGTACATACCTAAAATCCGGCGTACAGTGCGCACCAGCGTTTTACGCGCACCCTCTTTTTTTTCACGCTTTTATAAGTTACACTTGCATGTAACGGAATCTTGGAACTCAATTTTTACCCACTTAAAAAAGTCAGATTAATTCGAAATTTTGCACACTTGTCAAGGACCGACGACAATACAATAATTTCACAATTTTGTTCCATTTTCCTGATCAGGATATCAGAAATAACGATATCCTGATTTGGCGACTAATTCCATATACCACTTCCAGATTTGGCAACTTATTGCATACACCATTTTCAGATATGGCGACTAATTCCATACACCATTCAAGATTTGGCGACTAATTCCATATACATTTCAAGATTTGGCGGCTAATTCCAGATTTAGTGACTAAAAGGTTAAGGGGCAACCCCTAAAACGAATACACACTTGTAGTTTAGAAATAAAACAAACAAAAAAGTGTTCTTAAAATGAGCAAGGTAGGTTGGGTGCGTCAGTTATTTCTTACCATAATATAAACAATTGTCTAGTTTTTCTGAAAACGGAAATAAAAAAAAACTCATGCATGGGAAAAAAATAATTTATATTCTAATTGTTAAATATTTTTTATTTTTACAAATGAATACGCTTAGAAGTGATGATACGAATTAATATTATAGCAATACGTTTAAATGGTGATAATATGATTGACACTTAATATTTCTTCTTACACTTTGATTTGACCTGCATCTGCAGAGACGGAATTTTTGAAATATAACGATACGGGACTGTTCCGAGGCCCCGTAAACGGAGAGAATAAATACCCTTCAGACCCATTAATTAATATCCATTGGAGAGCAAGACTAATTCCAGCAGCTACTCAATTCCCTTTCCCGGCTCCAAATACCAAACTCAAGAATAAATTCAACAATGAGTAAATGATAGTGTGAAAAACTAAAAAAACACGCTTTTAATGTAGATCGAACCAAAAAATAAATTATAGTTTAAAAAAACTAAAAAACACGCTTTTATAGTGAATCGAACTAAAAAGTAAAAAAAAATAATTCTAAACATAAGAATAAAATGTTTAAGGAGAAAATTAATGTCATTGGGGTAAAAGCGTGAGGTGCTTTGTACTACATTTTTACACAAACTCAGCATTTCGGAATAGAACTAGTAAGGAATTATTGTAGAGCATCCCACGCTTTTACCCCCAATGATATTAATTTTCTTGCAAATCATTTTATTCTTATGTTAAGAATTATTTTTTTTTTTTTTACTTTTTAGTTCGATTCACTATAAAAGTGTGTTTTTTAGTTTTTTTAAACAATAATTTATGTATGAAGAAACTTGAAATGTGCAGTGTTCTTATGTTTCGAAGTCATTTATTAGTGGTATTATCTCAAGCTTTTGAAAAAAAAAAGGAGCATACTTCTAGAACTACAATACTTTAAGTTCCTAAGGATTATTCTTTCTTTTAAATAACACTAGTTTGACTTTGGTAGAAGTCTAATATTTTTTTATTCTCTCTCTCTCTCTCTCTTTTTATTTTTAAAGTTATAATTTTTATACCGACGTATATAACGTGCACCCATACATTTCTATCTTATTTTTTGAGTTAAAAGTGCGCGTTATATACAGGAATATACGGTATTTGTCAGCAATAACGACACATATAAAAGTAAACAAAATATTCTTATTTTAAAAGTATACATGTGTATAAAAAACAAGACTTTTTTTTTTTAATTTAAAAATCTTTTTGAAGAATTTTTTTTTAGAAAAAAATGCTTGAATTTTTTTACTTAATTATATAATTTGAGACTTTATCTAAATTTTACAAGTCTAACACAAGTACAAGTTAGTCTTATGTCAGCTTTGAATGAATTAAAATTAGAACACGTTTGCCTTTATCTGGCGACTGTCATGAATTGAACCCATAATAACCAGTGCTATTAATGAGAACAGCCATAATCAAGGCCAAATCTTCTTTCTTTATTGAAGAAAATCAAGGAATTGGAAGACTCTTCAACTTTAAATAATTTTTCCAGTAGTACACCTCTCTTATTCGATTTTGAAATATTTATTTAACGTTTTTAAGGCAAAATTTTCCGAAAAGTGAGCGTTTCCAATAATCATTACAAAAAAAATCCACGACAGAAAGAAAAAGTATGTACAAAAAAAATTATTGACAGATAAACAGTTACAGACTTTAGGTATTTTTTAAAATTAATGTTAAAATAGAGATCATTTCATTAAGGACTAAGTGCATGAGATGTTGCAATCACATGGTAAAAACTACACTTGTTTCCAACCAATCCATGCGACGTCATGATATTTGCAAGCATGTATTTTCAACCAATCAGTTCAAGCGCAACACTGTAGCCAACTTTTGCTTCTTGTAGAAACTTTCCTTTAAAAATAACATATTTGTCAGGAATAATAACGAATATAATTCTCAATTAAATTTAATTTAAAAATACACATTTAATATAAAAAAAAATTTAAAAACTTTTATATTGAATTTTTTTAACCTTTTAAGCTGTCAATGTTTTTGCCCAAAATGTTCAAAAAAGGCACTTTTATTGCATATAACTAAGCATAAACTGAACAGAATACGAAAACGGAATAATTTAATTTTAATTTTGATTTTACAGTTTTCGCCCAATTTTTTTTATAATTGTGTTAACACACAAAAAACCCTAAATGTTTGCATTGTATGAGTAAATTCTGCATACAATGAAAAATGTGTTTCATGTATCTTAAAAGAATTATTTCTCTCATATTTATGAAAAAAATTTCATGCGATAGTACCTTTTTTCCAAACGATTAAGGATTTTGTGTGTGTGTGCATATATATATGCACATCATTTGAAACGTGGTGTAATATTAATCCTACATTGCAATGGGGCAGAGATAGTATAGGCCTTTTTGAATTACCTTTCAATTCTTCTCGAGCAACAAATTGCACATACCCATACGATCCTTGTTCTTTATCGAATACTTTCAAGAATTTAAATTCTGCCAAATATTCAAAAAAAAAAAAACAAAAAAATGGCACTTCTTGAAAAAAAAAAAAAAAAAAAAAAAATCCAAATAAAAAAAAAAGAATAATACGACCATACAGAATATACAGTTAAATTCGGATAAGAAATTAAATTGGGCTCTAGCATAGAAATTTATTCAGCGATAAAATTGTGTACTAAAGTTTGGCTTGTATATTTCTGCTCTATTGTTTCATTATTAAGAATTTTCTCTCTTATATTGCAAAAAACATGGGTTTTTGTGTGTTCATATGATTGCCATATAAGTTTGGTGTTTTTTCTACATTGCTTGCAGATATGTTATTTTTTGAATTCCTTTCCAATTCTTCTCGAGCAACAATTGCACCATCCCATACCTTGTGTCTTTATCGATACTTTCAAGAATTTAAATTCCTGCTTTCAACGAAAAATATCGCCCTTCACCACTAAGAAAATTCCGGATGAAAAGTGTTTCAGTAACCAATGGGTCTCTAAAAACACTAGCAACACCTAAATAATCTCACAACAAAGAATTAAAATATGCGCATATCAAAGATAGAAAGAAGAAAATAGGAGTGCCCGTACGCTGTACGGGCAACCAGGTTGTGCCCTAGATTTTCGGTAGCCCGAATGGGTGTATGGGTAAAGCCAGTTAAGGGATTTAATATTTGAATATCCAATTTATAAAATTTGAAATGTTATCTTAAAATTTTACAATATAGCCGCAATCACAGATTTAATATCTGTTAGTCACAAAGTTAATGTCTGTTTTGAATTTCAAAGGCGAACACGTTATTGTCTTTATTATGTGACCGTCATAAATTTAGCCTATTAGTAACAAAAAATTCGGAATTGGACGTGTTTCAAATTTTCGAAACAAAATAAAAGGCACAGTAATCTGTTTTGAACGAATCAAAATCAAACACAAATAAATATTTCATAGTTAATAGTAATAACAAACCACTTCTCCTTCTCCAGCTAACTAGTTCCAGACACAGAGAAAAACAACAAAAAAAAAGGAAAATCTCTCTCTCTTCTTGATACACATAACTTTCCATCCTGCCCTGGGGACAAAGCTAACAATGTATATTATTTTTATTGTAATGAGAGTACTGGGATGGTGAAGAAACATTAATAGACAGTAAGCTGTATCTATACTTAATCAAAGTGTCAAGTTGGGCGTATCTTTAGATTGATTGCTAACCTTCGGGGTCCCTATCAGACATGAAGAGTACCAGACGCAACCCCAGTGAAATCGGAAAATTTCGTGACAAATACCGGTGCGTTCCACTGTTTTAGGTTTCTGTCAATGACTGTACTTTAATTGCTGGATTCGAAGGTGATTGGCGAAGGAGGTGATGAGAAATTTAATAACAGGAATGCACTGTGTGACCATTGATGAAACTGAATTAGGTGTATCGAATTTGGAGGATTCGGAAGGATCAAACGATGTCCGCCTAACACATTCCTTTTTTTTATGCCAATTACTTTTTACCCAGAGTTGTAATTAATTTTGTCGTGAGAAGAATGCTTCGCTTTTAAATTTCGGAGGGAAATCTATAACGAGGTGTGAAAGTTACATGGGTGCTTTTTTAATGTCGAGTGTCCTCCAGTCTCGATCGATTTTAATAGTTCAGAACTACTTTTTTGTGTTGCATAATTATATTTAACCACTCAATTACATTATTGGCGTGAGTTTATAGAGTTTCTTTTTTTTTTTTACTCGGTGAAGATCAAATTTATTTAAAAAAATGTTGGGATCTTACATGATTAGTAATTTAAGAAATTTAAAGCACATTGTTAAGTCATTCGATCAATAAAAATAGAATATTTATATTTTTTATAAAAAAACAGAAATATTCAAATAGTGTGTTGGTCAAATTTTTTTTTTTTTTTTTTTTTTTTTTTTTTTTTTTTTTTTTTTTAAAAAATTTCCAAAACTAAATTGTTTTAGAAGTAACAAGTAAATTCGTAAGTTGTTATAAAAGTGAAATTAGAATATATAATTAATTCGTATTCCTTCTAATATAGATCTATTTAATAATCTATAAAAAATTAAAAAAAAAATATTTTTTATATTTTAAAATCTACTGAAAAAAATTAATGAGCTTTTAAAAATACTAAAACAATGTATACTAATAATGTATTTTTTTTTTTTTTTTTTTTTTTTTTTTTTTTTTTTTTTTTTTTTTTTTTTTTTTTTATTTTTTTAATTTTTTTAACATTCACATTCAAGATTGCTTTTGAAGAATTAATGTTGTTTTTTTTTTTTTTTTTTTTTTTTTTTTTTTTTAAAAAAAAAAAAAAAAAAAAAAAAAAAAAAAAAATAAATGGTTTGAAAAAAAATTTATCTTCGTATCTTGTTGAATTTCTTTTACTCTCTTGATAATTCGAAACTTTTTCATTGGTCCCTCCAACTTCGAATTACCGAGAGTCGACTGTATATATATGTAAATTTATCCTATTAAACTTAAAATGGGAATTATGGAATCGAAATCCAAGAACAAGATATAAGTATGTAGTATATTTATAACGTCAAATAACCAAATGGGAAAACTATTATGTTTCCTAGAGCTGTTACCGACTTAGGGTGATGAAGTAGGATTCAGCTTGCTTTATACCAACCTTCCCCTTCAGCAGAACAGGAAAACATTATTTTGCAAGAAAAATTGTAGGAAAAAAAGCAAGTTTTGTAAAAAGACTTAGTGTCGTAACTCTTGTACGTGTAAACTTACATTACTGTATTAAACAAGTTCACTAAAAGAATGATTATTGAAAACGCAATACAGCGAGTGAAAGAAAAGCAAAAGAAAATTACGGAACAATAAAGAATAAAAAAGTTATAAATATGAACTGTTATTTTGAAATATTGGTGAACAATTCTACCGACAAAATAAAAATAAAATTTATCCATTATTTTACGTCAAGTAAATCGAGTATAAAATATGTATGCACAATTTATTTGCTTACGATATTTACATAGGGTGCCATAATGATAAATGGATTACATTGTTACGAATTACATAATACAATGTAATTAGTTTAAATACCGACAAATTATACATATTAATATCGCTAAAACACTGTAAGTTAATGAATGCACATCTTAAAAAGTATGCTAATATACTTATAATAGATTCTTTTACTTTTATTTCTAAGCTTAAAAGTTTCGCTTAAGCAATACGGGTAAAAATGAGACCCACCAGCAATCTATACGCGCCGCATTTCGGAACAAAGTAAAAGCGTTCGATCATCACGTCTTTCTATCCGGGCAATTTATCAAATCCGATTAACAATGCTCCTAATTTGAATATTTTCACGCAATGATGTATGCGTGTTAAATTCCAAGCAAAAATTACATTTTCACACGCTTCTGTAAATTTTTTTGGTGACCTAATGGCTTCAAATGATGAATTGTTTTAAGCAAATATTCTTATCATGTGTTATTGATCTTCGTCTTAAAGAAAAATTAATTTTTTAAAGGCTTGCCTTGTTTTCTGTTCCTAAACAAGCCTTATTGATTTTCTTTAGTTTTTAGAGAACATTTAAAAAATGAGAACACATCCTAACAAGATTGTTTAGGATATAATAATGATATCGAAATATTCATTAGTATTGTTTTTCTCAATTGAGTATAATAGCATTTTCATTCTATTTAGTTCGTAAGTGTTTAAAATTAGGTATGATATTTTTTTCCAAATGTTTATGAAAGTTTAAATTATTTTTGTTAGTAAAAAGAGACTTTAAAAGTATTAAAGGTTCGTATGAATATATTTAAACATAAGTGATTAAATTACTTCTAATAATGTATCATAAACGAGTGTTTATTGCTCAGTATTTTTCATTTTTTTTTCAGGAAAAGTAGATATTGCACATTTTCATCAATACCGTATTTACTCGAATGTAAACCGCATTATTTTTCCAGTGTCAATGCTATTGAAAATCGAGTACGGCTTAGAATCGAAGGCAAAATATTTGATGGATGGAGAAAATTGTGTTTCCACCCCTTTCAAAGGGAAAAATGTAACTGTCCATTCTGGTCACTTGCATCGATGACCACAGTTTATCTCCAGCATTCAGTCTATCCTAAACATCGTTGTCAGCTCGTATTTAGGAAATTGTTTTTGTATTCGCGCGCGCACTTTCTTTAAATCACCTAAATATCAAAGATATCGGTAATGGCATCAAGACGAGCTTACTATGATGCAAGTATGAAAAGTGAGGCAATAGAGCAGTGGCGAATGAAAATTTGACACAGATGAAACAAATATGCATAGTTGGCGTTAGCAAAATGATATAATTTTTGCTTGTAAATGTTCAACAGTCTTTCATTCTCTTTACATTCTTCCATAATGCATTCTTTTAAAAAGACATTGCATAACAAATACATTCGATGACTCAGAAGACCACATCGTGTGGAAAAATGGTGAAGACGGCACCCAATTCCCAAGTTAGCTGTGACAATGGGAGTGTGACGAATCCTTTTCGAAACATAATAATGACGGTTAGAGTAATTATAGGTTCATGTATGTATTTAAAAAAATTTTAATGCTGGTAAAATAAATAGATTTTAACTCTTCTTATTATATTTCTCACTATTTTTTTTTTAATTTCTTAAACATCGGATCTTTACACAATTTCTTTATTTTTTCTCAAAAACGTATAGAGAATTGGAGGTGCGGCTTAAAATCGATTGGGGCTTAGATTCGATTAAATACGGTAATTTATTACATTAAAATTATTTTTCTTTATTTATATATCTGTGTATAAATTAAAATAAGTTTTATTACATCTACAGTTTTATTGATAGCTTTTGTTTAACCATTAAATGTAGGAAAACATGTAAATATTTAATAACGAATTGAAATATTGTTTTATACATAGATGTACTCATATACTTACAATCAACACATGTCTCTATTATTTTTATATAATGTGTCGCAAGCTCTCACCTCTGAAGTGTGAGGGGTTTTACCAAAGGATGAAGCATTTTCTTAAAATATACCCTTTATAATGATTTTCTAATCACTATCTAAATTCGATCTAAGATATGGGAGCACGTCAACTTAAATACTAATATAAATATCTAGAATCTAAATTTAATCAAAAGATGATCCTTAGCTAGTCCTTGAAAGGCCGGTCGGATTCTTTCAGCTTGAACTAAGGCGACTCTACTTAAACTTCTCTAATTTTTTAGTCTCAGTACGACAACAATCACACCATTACCAACTTCCCCCTAAACTTGACTTTAAATAGTAACTTTCATTTGCATAAATTGCGGTTCCTGTACAGAAAAGTTTTATAATCATATAACATCCTCAAAATTATAATGATAAAATTAAGAGTGGGCGTATGCGATTGCGTCAGAATGAGTGCAGCTATAGCAGAACCACCAAACAGGACGGAAGGAAGTGTACCCCGCATACAATGTTTAACTGTGAAACCTGTTAGTGATAAATTAATCGAAAGTAAAGTCGTGCCGTATAAAAATGCGTCCAAATAGGAACAACGTGCGGTAGTACAGTTTTTGATTCCAGGAGGTGAGTTTGAAGCGGACATATATCGACGAATAGTGGCAGTCTATAGCGAGCACAGTAGGTCGAACGTCTAGGAACAGTTGGTGTAAAAGTTTTCGAAAAGGGTAGCAAACGATATCGGATTTCCATGTCAATATCCACCTACGTCTACCACGAAACCAAGGAAACTTTTAAAAAATGCGTTGGGAAATGTTAGAATACCCACCGTACGGTCTGGATTTGTCCACTGCGACTTCTAGGCCTTTAGGCCACTTAAGACAGTATTACGTTTCTATTTGAATAATGAAACGAAAGAAGCTGGGCAGGACTTCAAGAATCTCATCCACGTTCTATCTAGAGTGAAGACAGATCTGTACTGCCAAAAAGAGGGGACCTGTGTTACAACCCCCAGAGCGAATTCTTTTGATTTCCAATAAAATCCTTATTTTTATTGAACTAGTCCACTTTTCAAAAAGCAACCCTTACATATTCCCTAGAAGATTAGTATGAATCGTGAATAAAATCCGTTTTAAATTTAATAGTGATTATTATTTTAAAAATATGCATTATAAAGAATCTGAACATAAATCTTTAAATTTCCTGAAATTCTAAATATGTGGTTCTTTTTTTTTTCAAAATTAGAGATGGTATGTTTATTTGTGTTAGTTACCTTCTTCTAGAAATTAAAATTAATTAAAATAAAAATGAAACATCACACACACACATCGCCATATCGCTAACATTCTAAAACAAAATAAATTTTATCTTATTTATTAAATCAGCGCATTATACTTACGTAATTAGCAAGAATTACCACGTTATAAAAATTTTAAAATTGACATCGGATGTATAAATTATATAGGAAAAAAATAGTTGAGCCTCTGAGGGAATCAATATTGACGCAAAAAATTTTTAACAAAAAATCGTAAAAGGTTAATTATAAGTACGGGGTAGATTGATGAAAAAATATAACGATAATAATATAAAACTTCCATAAACTGGGTGATAATCATCTGTTTAAAAGTTTAGAAAGCAGTCAAAAAGGAAAGAATAAAGAGATTTTGAGAACATTTTAAAGTTAATGATCATGAATTTACATAATGGATTATTTATTATTCATAGGTCAAAATTTTCAATACATTGGTCTTTGAAAAATTGCATAAATTTTTGTTCCAAGAAAAGAAGTAGATGAACTTTTTGTTAGAATTTTTTCCTTTGCAGTAATTAATGATACCTAAAAGTTTTGTTCACAATCAAAATTCAAGAAGTGGCAACGTAGATTACATTTATGTTAATTGAATACTCAAAGTGCATAGATTTCGCTGAGATCATGTGTACAGAATCATCTTTCATTAAGAAAAACTGGGGCAAAAATATATAACTAAAGTAAATTTCACATTCGATGTGTCATATGTGATTCAATGTTTAAAGTAATTACATACAGTTATTTAAAATATTTGAAACAAGTAACTAAATTATATAGCTGTAAATATACTTTACGCGATTTATTATTTATTTACTTAACAAAAGCTTTTGTACAGTATCCTATAGTATGACAATTACCACAACTTATACACGCAATAAAATAGTACAACACAAATTATATGGCAACAAATTGTAACAGGTTCTATTCGTGTTTCTGACTAATCCTCTTGGAAAAACCTTAATTGTTGCATGATTTTAACATCGCTTGGCGAGAGGAATCGTGATTTATGTAAATGTGAGTGGTATTTAAAGTCGAGCGAAGGGAGATAGTCGATAGTCGTCAGGCTGATACTGAAGTTGGAGAGTTAGAATTATAATTGAAACCGTCGGCGTTTTTTTCTAGAAGAAATTCGGATATCCGAATGGAGAAAAATAATCAGGGCAGACCGTCTGACAGAATTGACCGTCGGTTAAGGCAGTGGTCCCCAACCCCCAGTCCGTGTACTGGTGCCGGTCCGTGGATTAAATAGTACTGGGCCGCACACAAGGAACATTTAATTATCTTCATTTTATTTACTGTGGTGTATTTCTCTCGGGTATGCGCGACTTTTTATGAAAATCTCTTAATATTCCTTTATGCTCCTATTTTTGGTGTGATTGTATTTTATACAGAAGGCTTGTTTAAATAGAATTAAATGAAAATTATTAAATCAAAACAATTTAAAATATAAACAACCAACGTCTCCTCCCTCCCCCCCCCCTCAACGGGCCGTGGTAAAATTATCCAATGTTTACCGGTCGCAGTAAAAAGTTGGGGATCACTGAGCTAAGGATCTAATTGTTATAGATATCTAGGTTAGTAATTAAGTTGACCGCTCCCTTTCCTGAGGTTAAAATTTGATAATAAATTTATACGTAAAATACAGGTGTTTATTTTATTAAAATGTCTCTTAATTCTGTGCTTCCAAAATCCACAAGTGACCGAAGGTTCGCGACAAAATAATTAAATAAAACGAAACACTCTTAGAAAAAATAAGGCATGCATGTTCTAAAAGTAATAAAGAATAATTTTTATTCTTTCACGATTATAAAATAAGCTAATTTTAGAGCCTAAATGACAAAATTTGTAACAATAATAAAAAATATACATAAGCGGGTTTTTTTTATCCTTTTTTTTAAATACAGGCCTCGTGTTATTGTATATTATTGATTCTAAAATGGAGACAAGGGTATATCTTAGGTGTAAATTAGTTGGGATTGAAATTCATTAATGTGATTGAAACTTTATTTAAGTATCCTCAAATCATTGATAAATGTGTCTACAAAAACGTTTGTTAATTATATAAATTCCGGACACTATTCGAAAGTTTCTAAAATAAAATTTCTAAAAAAAATTCTCGAGGAGAAAATACTTTTATATTCAGTTGAACAAAATTATAGAAGCAGAAAATCAGAATTTACTTTAAAAACAGTAAAAATAATTATTTTTTTAATATTATAACATTATCACGCCTGCACGAAAATTTCAAAAAGTGATCATTCTCTTCTCTCTATTCTGCCATAAATATTTATACCGCGTATCAGACTCGTCTTTTAGCAAGTATCGCATTGGCTAAAACATGAAAGGAACATTTGTGAATCATTTAAGTTAAATTTTATATTAGTTATTTCTCCTTTGCGAAGTTTTTGCTTAGTATTCCGTGAACGTAGAATGGTTGGTTCTACAAGTCCTTTTCTTTTTAACAGAAACTTTTCTTTCCATTTTTAATAGCGTGCTCTCTGATTGACGTGTCATTAAACCGGTTTGGATACCGTTTGATTTTTTTTCGAGTAGTTTAACCCGAAAAATTGATAAAAATCTAGCTCGAGCTTAATGCACTTTAGAGAATGCACCAGAAACACAATTATTTAAGAACGTAATCTCAGTCTTATCACCGTCAAGGTCGAATTATTTCTCAAAATACTGCCATGACAACGACCCTCGATTTTAATGGAAGAAAAAATGAATTAAAATATCCTTAAATATATTTTTTACTTGTTATATTGTTTTACATACTAAAGATACGAATCTATCTAAATTATTTAAAAATATCTCATCAAAACAACTTTAAATTTTTAAAAAAGATATATTTATGATAGCGAGATTTATTTTTATGAGACTAAAGATGTTCGTTACGTACTTAGTTCCTCTTTAAAAAATTTTGAAAAGTTTATGTAAAATACTTTGAAAACTTCAGAAAATTATGTGAGTGTGTTATTATATTAAAAAAAAACATACGCATCTTCTAATGACACATCCATCACAACACACCCTCTTTTGTTCTTAAAGTCTTAGAGACTCATTTAATTATAGCAAAGTATTTTATAATTTGCGTACTTGAAGTTACATCATTGTTATTTCTTTTTAATAAAAAGGTATTTAAAAATACAATTAAACTGCATTTAACATGTCGTAGCTTTTTAAAAGTTTAGAATTATTAAGATACATTATAATTGGTATGAAATTATTTGCCTCGAAATTGTGTAACAATATTACAGTTACAATAGAAATATTTAAATATTTTGGAAGTAAAATTTCAATTCAGACATAAAAAATAAATATATTAATTTGCGGAGTTTTTCTTTTTAAAAATGCAATCGAAAATTAAATATATACAGGGTTATCAGGAATGAATGACCCGAATACAAAATTTAATAATTCCCAGATGAATAAACAGAAAATGATAATCAACATGTCATTGTAAAGATAAAACATGAATTTTTTTCGTATGTAACGTTTCTTGACGTAAAATAAATACGAGTTGATTGAAAAAATGATCGTTTTGCATAGCTTCATCCAAGTAAAGGCAGTAATTTAGACACTGCAACTCGTCACTATGGTTCAATGTTTGCACCAGTTTTCCATTTGTACGGCTTAAAATGCATTTTTTTCTCAATACAGTCTACATGGTAGACTAAGGTAACATAATTTCACGACTAGCACGAACTGTCAATTTCTTTGAACTGTGTATAAGTCTCTCTCGCACCCTTTCAACATTCTCTGGCAAACAACCTGGTCGTCCTGGACTTTTGCCTCAACACAGGCATCCAGTTTCCTGGAAAAGTTTATACCATCTTCTTATACTCTTAGATGTCGGTGCATTTCTATGGTATTCTCCATAATTCTCCAAAATTCACACTGAACCGTGATTACTGGCAGATATTTTACAAGCGAAAGCACACAAAACGCCTTCTCCCGCTACGACGTCTGTTTCTCTACTTCTGTTTACAATTTCAAAAACATCTTGATTACAACATTGCTGCCACTTATTGGTCAAAAACACACACAATGTTACAAACTCAAAATTTAATGTTTTTTTTTTACAATGTCATATTAATTATCATTTTTCTTTATTCATCTGGTAATTATTAAATTTTGTAATCGGGTCATTAATTCCTGATAACCCTGTATTATAATCACTTTTATAAATCATTCATACAATATTAGGTTTTATTTTATACTTAACAAATCAAAGTAATACCCTATCAATTAACTGTGTAATGTAGATTTTTTTTTATTTTGAAAAACTAAACGCGTGTCATTATATTCCTATAATTCTATGCATTTGTCGGCCTCAATTTGACACCGATGATTGGATGGCATTAGTAACAACAACAATTCAATGTAAATATTTAGTTACGAATGTATTTTATAACAAAGGTAAGAAATGTGTAGACTTAATAGAAGACTAGTCCTAACTATATTAGTAACCAATCAAATTTAAATTACACTTTTGGAACAGATATTTAGGGCGCAAATATGTGCAATATTTATTTTTCTAATATCTTGAAAACTAACAATTTTTTAGAGGAAATTTTTTTTGCAAAAGATGTAACTTATATGTCAAAGGATTAAGGTGAAAATAATTTTTCTCTCGATTTATTTCATAAATTACTTTCAACTGAGCACTTATAACGAAGAAAAAAGCTCAAAGTGAATTATATCTACGACACTTATTTTACATTAATTTAATTTTATCGTATAGGTATTAAGATAATTATAGAAAAATAATTTCAAGGAGTTACGTAATTTTTATTCAAATTTTTCAATAGACTTCTACAGTTTTAACGGTTTTTTCTCTCTTTTTTTTTTTTATCTTTTTCGATTTATATCTTCACTTCTCGTTCACTTCTGTTCTAAGTCTCTCAAATAAAGAATGTATTGTGAATGTTTCTCTCTCTCTCATAAGGAAAATTTTCAACAACAAAATACTTTAAGAATAAATTAATATGAAAGTAAAAGTTAAAGTCTTTAAGTTATATTTTTATATTTTGATGATATTTTAAAAGACTAAAAGAAGACAGCAAAAAAAAAATTTGATCGACTCTTTTGTAACGCCTTATTAGCATTAAAAAAAAATGTTAAATGTTAAGAAATCAAGTAAGAGCACCTGATCAAAAATAGTAAAATAAACAAAGAAAAGATGGGGGGAGGGAATACCACACAAAATATTGCGCAGTTATGAAGAAGAAGATATATAAAAATGTGGAAATAATACTGCAACAAATGTGTTAAAATTGAGTGAACTACAGGTTAGTATACAAAATAATAAAAACATTAGGAATCCGATTATTTATTATTTATTACCATGGCTCTGGTCCACCATAAGTATTATGGACAGCGAAACAATTCGACGTGAAATAGATGTATTCAGTTCTGCACATAAAATAACAATATCTTATACCCTTCTACCGGTAAAATTTCCCAATTTGCCAGTAATGAATATGGAAGAAATCATCCTCTAATTAAATGAAGGTCTAGGTCAATAAAGTTAAGGTTTAGTGATTGAGCAGTGGCTTAACATACACCACCGCATCGCGGGGGAGCCAGGGTTCTAGGGGACCGAAAGCCTGACTGATGCCAAGTATTTACCCTTTGTAAAGTCCATCTTGGGGCCCAAAATCTGATTTTGAAGGGGGGGGAAGCCTAATATGCTCCGTAACGCAACTGTGATTGAGGATACCAAAGCAACGGTTTCACTTCATTTTTCATGTTTATTAAACCAACTTCTGATCCTCTTTGCTGTATGAACAGCAGCATTATTCGCCAGAAACAAGGAACAGACACAAGTGACCTACACCAATGGATAAGCGTGGTACTGAAGTAGTAAATTTGATGTGTTACACGATCCTCCAGAATGACTATTTGTGCCGCACAATGCCAAGGAATAGTACTCTGACATCATCGAAGATTTACCTCTGTGCTTTAATTGTTGGAGATGCAGCAAAACATTAATTCTTTATATGTTAAAAATAAAGTGAAAGATGATTTTTTGTAAATAAATTACATCTTTCAAGTCATAAAGGTTTTAATTTAGAGGCTTTCTGTACTACTATATGCTTTTTTTTCGTATTGATGTCAGTAATAAGAGTCTTGCACTTTGCCACATGGCGGTAAAATTCTAATCTGTGAAGCTCCTGAGGAAAGTATTATATTTTAGATGGAATGTTTTCAACAAACTATTTCAATCTTGTGTTATTTGCTCTTCTATAGTTTGAGGTTTTGGCAAACAATTCGTACCGTTGCTCACAAATTCTTTTTTTTCAGCAGTTCACAAATTCTTGTTTTCTTCTTTGTTCTTCAGCTTCCTTTTCCATTCACAACCAGTTTTTACTTTGGGAGAAGTAAAGCAATGTTTTTTTTTTATTCCTTACTATAATTTTAAACACATTTCTTTTGCTGCACCCTTGATTTTTTCTACTTCAGACACCGCAGCCCCTAGTAAGAGAGCATCAACAATCCTTTCTTCCTGAAAATTTATAAGCTTTAACATTATAATATAATATCACACATTTCACGTTTATCCGTAACTGTATCATTTACACTTATAGTAGATACTTAATTTTTTCAATCCTTTCTTTCTTCGTATACGTAGAAACACAGACGTCTTTAATCATACTAATAATTTGCTCAGGTCATTTTTATGCTTTTTCTTCAGTTAATGTTTCCACTATTTTGTCTCCTACCAACAAAAAATAACTAACTGAACAAAAACAAAATTATGAAGTAAAATAGGTTGTAATGTGCAAGTTTCAGAATTCTTTTATGGGAATATATACAAAGGAACACTTTTTCTCCAACTTTCATCAAATGGAATTTTTATTTAGTTTTTGGTACTTGTCTATTTAAAATTTATGAATTGGTTTACAATTTATTATCTTCTATAGCAGGGGTCGGCACCTTTTAGCTGTGGTGTGCGAAACCAATCTACCAATACGATTCAGCATGCCACACAGTAGGACTTTTTTAAACAATTCGATTCCCTCGATAATGCATGCAGCAGTAGAGGTCAAAAATACAGATTTAGAGTTTTGTCATACATTAATTTTGCATCCTTTAAAGATATATATATATATATTTCTTAACATAAAAATAAACAGAATAAAATATAATTATTTCTTCAAATGAAAAATTTTTTAATTGTACATGTATTATGTAGTTTTAAACATATTTATTAAAATAAAAGAAATAGACAACATACGAGTAAAATATAAGAATTTTCCTTCATAATATTTAAATAAATAGATAAATAAATTTTTAATGCGAACTCAGTGCTTTCACCTCTCTACTTTCATATCGCAAAATCAGAGGTGTTGTTTGTAACTTTCAATTTGACACGATTCTGAGCATTCAGTTGCTAAACAATTTCTTTGCGGACTCGAAATATTCTTTATATGAGAGAAGAATTTTTGCTTATAGATAGGTAGAGAGAGAGAGAACCAAAAGCGGAAAGCAGAGAGAGTACATGCAATTTTCTCTCTTCAAACTATTAAATTTCTCCTGCAATGGCATTCAATAACTTATAAAATAACTGTAAATTTATCTTTAAAGTTATCTTTCAGATTTTTTCGTAATTCCGTAACTGTCCATAATTCCTAAGATGTTTGTCAAATAAGATCCATTACAAATTTATCAACTTCCATCCACTCAAAAATTGATAAATTTATTAAGAGTGTTGAGTGCCACTGAGAATTGTACCCCGTGCCACATGTGGCACGAGTGCCATAGGTTGCCGATTCCTGTTCTATAGCTTTCAAGTAGTTATTGGAAAAGAGAACAGAGGTAAAATTACACAAATATATTGTTTATAATCTCTTAAAATTTAGTTTCTATTCTTAAATCAGAAATAAAGTTTGTAATATTCTTATCTCTTTGCAGTATTTCGTAATATTTTTCAATGAGGTATTTTATGCGGGGAACGCTTAAACATGTTTTTGTACTTTTCAGTTAACTTAAATATAAAAAAAGGTTTATAATAATGAATTGAAAAGACTTATTTTTTGTCACTTGAAACAACAGAAAATATTAACTAAAACACAGCAAATTTTATATTCATATTAATAAATGCTTGCAATTTTAAGTCACAAATTCCACTTTAAAAACAATTCCGAAGTACAAAACATTTCTGCGAAACGAAGTGTCACATATGATTAATGTGCAGGAGTAAACGAACTTCTAATTCGTAGAAAGATTCCACGTCGAAAACACCAATATTATTCATCACCACAGGAAAAAAATAAAGATAAATTAACCTAAGAAATCCTATATATGTATAGCCTGTTAATCTATTTTTATTTTTTCTGTCAAATACGTGAAAGTGAGTTTTGACCACTAATTTCCCTCGTCTGAATACTGAAAACAAATCGATTAGTGATCAATTTAAAATCGAGTGTTTAATAAAGCTTCCATTTATATACTAGAAAGAGCTATTGCGATTAATCTAATTTCTGTGTAAGGTATGTTGTCCGTTAAAAACAAAGTTTTTTTTTTTGTTTCACATTAAAAAATCATCAACATGATGGATGAGAAGGCAATAAATATGTAGCTCTACTTTTCGGCAATGATCAACAAGGGTGCACTACTCATGTTAAGGGCAGTGTGTAAGTCTCCCAAACCGAGTGCCTCTGATGGTGTCAGCAGTTTAATGAAAGTACATGTGATTATATTCCTTGCAGATTGAGAAAAAAAATTGACCCTCTTTATTGATTTGTTTCGGTCCTTGCGGTCCGTTAAGGGTACGTCAATTAGCAAGAAGACAAGACTTCTCATTCGTCTGACACGCACTTCTGTCAATTCGATCGCTATTAGGGAAGTAGCAACTTCTCAATAATGAAGACCAAAAAAGAAGTTTTTGCCCAGGCAAAGAGGAAGGAAAATTGCGGCAAGGCAAAAACTGCATTGGATTTTTAATGGCTTTCTAGACGTGCTAATGACTATTTTACACCCCGTTCATTTTAACTCCGTCTAAAGATTACGTAATTTAGTTAATTATTTTTATCTGTGGTAGCACCACACTAGATTTAGCGCAAAATTCTAGAATGTAATTTTTTTTTCGTGTTCACAAGGATCCTGTTTGTGTAATTGTAACAAATGATGTTCCTATTTAAATAAATGAATGATGTCTATATTTCAAATATTCCTACTGTGTTACTAAGCATTGATTCCTTAGATAACTTGGAAATATGAAAAGAATATGGAAATATGAAAAAAAAAACATTTTTTAATCGAATAAGCTTCTCTGAGTTTATATTATTGTGCATTTTTATTATTTGTACAATACATTACACAGTGGTAATACTTTTCCAGATATCTTCTAACTCCTGTTTCTTACATTTTACATTTGAAAGAAAAAGAAAGCAAGATAAAACTTACGGAATGTATTTCGTAAGTAATTAGAGGTTGTTGACAAATGTTTCAAAAATATATACTTCATTGAAAAGTTTCTAATCATTCATCAAAATCAGGGGTGGACAGATTTTTAAAGGATACGGGCTACTTAATTTTTTCAAGGTGTTGCGGTCCACCCATTGTTAGTGGCGCTCACAAAGGTGCGGGAGTGGTCCACAAGTTCGGACCCTCCCGCATAGCTCTTGATTTTTTGTTTCGATTCATTATAATCCCATATATATAGTAGGTAAAATCTAATTAAGCATTTGTTATTAGTAATTTTTCATTAATTAATGTCATTTATTCAATAATTTATTGTTTGTTGTTTTTTGTTCCCGACAATCGAGACAGTAAAAAAAATTGTTTGGCTGCGTATTGGAGTATGATACGAGAAGGGTAGACCTTTGATCTCATCCCCCCCCTTGACAAATTCTTGTGTGCACCACTGCCCAATGTCGTAGGTGTGATGTGGTGAGGTAAGGAAAAGGTTATTATTATAACTTAATAATAAATGCGGAATATATATTTATACCTACAAAACAAAAATAAAAAAAACACTCTTAAAACCGCGTTTAAAACAAAACGCGAGATACAAACTTTTAACAATAGCCACAAATATAATTATATCAAATGATGCATTTATTATGAAACAATTCAAAATACATTAAAAAATAAAACATTTTCGTCTAAAGTTAGTTTGCGTGTTATAATAGTCAGTAGAAGACTTAGTCTGCGTATTGTCAGCAAATCCTGAATTTTCCGTATATAATTACTAACTGCTAAAATCTTCAGGCGGTCACCCGAAAATGTCTTAGCGGTCCACCGGTCGATCGCGCCCACCCCGATGGCCAATGTCCACCCCGGATCAAAATGATCAAAAGGAGCCTTCATTGAAGAATGTAAGAACGACCAAGTTGTTTCTACAGACAACTATTTTTTTAACTTGGTCAAAAGTATTTTTTAGACAGAGAAGAAACAAAAGTAGAACGATAAAACTTAAGATTTACCAAGATTAGTGTGGCATAACAGAAAGCTACAGCCCCAATTATTTTAAAAACTGTCACCCGCTGATGGCAATATTTGACGTGTGCATATTCTCTAAACATTTACGTACATGTCATTATTATTTTTATAGGCTGATATTCAACGAAAGTTGACGTATATTGCACGAAAATCGTTAACAGAATTGATTTTCTACCCCTAATTTACTTGTTCTATTATCCAAAAACAAATCATGATATACAGATCTTATCGATACGTAAATGATCTTGTTGACCTGAAACAACTTGGTCCAAACTTCAGGTTGGGCACATTGTGTATTAACGACACCTAGAGTTTTGTTAGGAAAGAGTTGAAAATTTCGATAATTACTATATATTTGACGTACCCCACGCGTACCCTCATATAACGTGCCCCTATAACGTACAATTAAATTTTTTTTTAAAAAATTTTGAGCATATTCTCATATAATACGCACGCTTTTGCTTACGAAGAAACCTGAAATGTGTGTGTGTGTCTATGTGTGCGATGTTCTTATATTTTGAAATCATTCATTCGACGGATTTTTTCCGACTTTCGAACAATGATATACTGAAGTGACAAGCGATAATAGGAATAATATATGTATGGATAAAATGCTTGCGAAAGTATTAAATAATTCTGTCAAGAGGGTGGACTGCATTCAAAACAGAATTTGGATAAGAATGCTATGCTAGATTTTCGAGAAAAGAGGGACATCATTTGTCCCTCCGATAATCCAGTCATTTGATACTGTGATTTTGAAGAAAAAAACATCAGAGGCTTATTAAATCACATTAACTTCAATTACATACAATAGGTTTAAGTGTTCTTTTTACAGTAAATATGGGTTATTCTAAAAAACAAACACAGTGCTCATTTTTAGTAGAAAGTCATTTAATTTGTGAAAGTAAATGGAAACCACTCTGCAGTAAAGATGTTTGGTGTTGGCGAGCATGAGTTGAAGAAAATGGAAATCACACACACACAATAATTAGTATTCCAAAGAATAAATGTACTTTGTAAAAAAGAGTATCGAAATGACTTATCCTAGAAGTAAGTAGTGCAAACTAGGTCACAGAAAATCGCCAGAATGGATTCATTGTAACTAGAAACAGAGTACTCTTAATTGTCTAAAAGTGGGTAAAAAGAATGCAAATGAAAGGGTAAACTTTAAATCGAATTTGAGTGCGTGTATTCGATTTAAGGCACAGAATAAGTTAATTCTATGAGAAAAAAAAAGTTAATAAGGTATGTCATTCCTTTTAAATAAACTGTATTTAAGTATATTTTGAAATTATTTTCCTTATTTTTAAATCTGTCATTCTTATATATTCGGTGTATAGCGCGTAAACCTTAACCGGCGCGTAACGGTGTAAACTTATACCGTATTTTTTGTATTAAAAGTGAGCGATATAAGCCGGAATATACGGTAATCTTGTATAGTAAAAAAGACTTCGGCGAATTAATAAAGCCCTTTCCCACAAAATAAGGAAAATTTAAGAAAAAAATGTCTTATTAGGTAAGTTTTTTTAGTATGAATAGTAAATAAGAAGTAGAAACTAACATAGATTATTGGAATGTGATATGTGTCTACATTAATTTTTAAATTCGTGCTCTCAATTTTAGACAGGTTTGTAAAAATTATAAAAACATGTATCGTTAAATAAATTAGCAGACCTTAGTAGAGATATTTTCTTGTTACAAGTTTAAAGACAAAACCCGTCTCTCTCTCAATCAAAATCTTTCATATTCCTCTTAAAATTCTAGTATCTGCATGTTAAAAATTGGTCATAATTTAATATTATTATTTATTTCTGTGTTAAAAAACATTTGTTTTGTTAAGGGGATTGATTACGTTCCTAACCGTGATTTTGATAAAGCATATAAATGATTACTTTTTTTATATTTAGTGTCAGTTGAATTAGAATATACGTATAAAGAATATGTCTTAACATATTAAGAATACATCTTACAATATACGTCTTAAGAATATTATTACAAGGAAAATTATTTTAATGTAATTTTTGGGGAAAAATAAAGAAAGAATGACATTTTCAAAACATTCTGCTTTTATGAAAATTGCTTCAATAATAATAATAATATCTTACCCATACGTAGTAAAGACATTTACCTTGGGGTTTAACTAAAAGTTTTGAAAAAATCATATTATTTTCCGAGTTACGATCAATTGGAAAAAAAATGGCGGGTTTTTTTGGTTAAAATTTCTCTACTCTGTTATAATAAAAGTTGAAAGAATCCACTTCTAAATTACGCATTTCAAAAAAAAAATTTCATCCCCGGTATAGATGTATTAGACAAAAAAAAATTTTATAGAAGCATTTTTTCATAAAAAAAAAAACGAATGTTTTGAAAATGTGTCATTTTATCTTCAATTTTTGCCAAACAGTTACATTTAAATAATTTTTTGTAATAACTTTCTTAGAGCATTTTTATATGTATATTATAATTCAAAACTGACAGTAAATATAAAAAAATAACCATGTATACGATTTTCTAGAAAATCACGTTTCCGCACATAGTCATTCACCTTAACTGGAAATGTAGTATTTGAATCACTATTCGAAGTCTTGTTTCAAAAAACAACGTTTAGAAAATGGATGTATTTTTAAGTTTGCAGAATAAAATATGTAACTTCTCTTTCGGAAATAAATCAGTAATTGAGAGATTGCTTCCATTTCATTGACGCCCTGAGCGAAATCCAACCAACAATTATATAACTCTGAATCTCAAATAAGATATCAGGTTAATAAGGATGGGCTTGACAGAGTAAATACATGTATGACATTCTGGGTTATTGCTATTGCATTCTAAATACATTCTGCATTCATTTAGATAGATTTTCCAAAAGTAAAATTGCCCCCTTTTATGTCAATCCATTATGTGCCATGACTGTAATAGCTTTAAATACTGGTGGTTAACATCACCAATAAGAAAGTAAGACCAGACAGGTGCATAGATTATTCTCCTCAATTAGTCCTTTAGGACTAACTAGATATAAGTGATACATAACATCTTAAAAAGGTGCGTAAGATTAGACTTGACAGTACTCGAACAAAACCTTTCCAAAATCATTTGCCATTGATTTTTAAATGTAATTATCTCATGTTTTATTCACATTAGACTTCAATATTACAAGGAAATCTAATGTTAAAGCTGATGTCAACGCAAGGCAATTTAAGTAATGAATCTTTTATTATATGCCATATATTAGTTTTATTAACAAGATGTGTATAAAAAAAATGCAGAAATAAGCATCTTTGTAAAAATGTTTCCAACTCGTACATTAACAATATTACATAAAAACAATTCTGCTTTGTGTTAATATTCAACATTTTCAGTTACAATAATACTGAGATTGCTATATAGCATAAAAACTTTTTGATAATTATAAAATTAAGTTTTTCCCATTTTCTTTAAAATGTGGACAGTTTTAAAATATATGTTACGTGTTATACAGAATACATGAAATAGGGATTTTAAAGGAAATATATAAATTTTAGTAAATTGTTGACAAATCTAAAGAATAGACAGAATTTGCTGACATCGATGCTCAATAATTGGATAAGCCTGCTCCAAGCCCAGACCCGAATCCCACAGGACATCTATGGTATAAATTAGAGCGTCGACTTCGTGCAAACCACAATACTCTAAATTAGTGATAGCGCTGACCAAACTGAAAGCCGTGAAATTTCTACTGCAGCTCTCGAAAAATTAGTGGATAGCAGTAACAGCTGTTATTGCAACGAAATATGGACTAATATCAAACTATTTTTTTTGACTTAAGTGTGTTAATAGTAAAACATACAGATGTCCGGCAACTTTTGATCGTATTGTATATACACGATATATATCGATATTTCTAATAACTAAATATTTAAATTATTAACATGACGAACACGACACCTGATTTAACGCTTCCTTCTTTAAATTGACACACCATCCCATCTTGAGATCTTTGAGCCTTGACATATTTAACGTGTATCTGTTTCAATACGGCGGATATTTTATGGCACCAGAAGTGGAACCTCAACTCAATAGATGCTAACCAGCTTCGATTTGACAGCCATGACAATTGAGCTACCTAGGCCACAATTTGCCGATAAATAATAAGCAAATAATGTAAAACTCTTAAAAACTGTTCGTTACGACCGTAAGGTTACAGGTGAAGTTTGGGACATCGAAAAAACAGACATTGTTATGAAAATAACTAATTTTATTTGGCTCAATCAATTTACTGTCAAGCAGGATTATAAACCAAGGAAACAATCAAGTTTATTGGTTACCTTAAATTCCTAAGACAAATAATTAAGAACTTAACTGAGTGATCTAATGAAACAGCTCTCGCCAAATCTCTCTCGGGTCAACTGTATATTCCGGTCTGAAGCTTCTTCTCAAGTTCACTAAGGCTACCCAAAGTCCCTTCATTAATCTCACAATAATAGCAGCCTAACGACTAACTCTAACACTCATTTTTCTAGGGTTTAAATAGTACTCAAATTAGCATAAAATCAAGTTTTCTCTACGGAAGGCGGTTTTAAACCCAAACAACAGTTAAAGAATTATTTTTTCCCCAAGAGGATTAGTAGCAGGGCGCAAATAGAATTTGTCACGAGTTTTTTTTTTTTAAATAATTTAAATAAATCCAGTGCTCTTTAAATTTTGGAACATTCTCTAAGGAATATGGAATAATGTTTATATGAAAAATTCAACTGAGTCTTTACAGATTATATGATTCGCTGCATTAGTTTCAATAATTTTCTTCCAAATTATATCTGGCCACGGAAGACGAGAGATCATGATTAGATTCTTGTATTCTCCTGGTGTCACTAAAGATCTGCCGTGTAGAGAGGCTGATGCACATAAAATCTGTCGAGTCTCAAATTTCTCACTCTTTCGGGGTGTGACAGGGAAGAGAACGGGCTACCAGCTCAAGAGTCGTCCTCATCACTTGATCAAGTTTCAAAAATACGAGGTCCGTCTCCAACAACCCTCGCATTTTTTGCAAATCAACGTTAATAAAAAAACCAAATCGAACCGACATAATATGTGTTCATTGTGTACAAAGCCATACATTTCAACTTCCTTCACAAAACGTACATAATAGATTCAAATCAATGGCGCACACAAGGGGGGTGCCTAGGGGTCCGGACCCTCACCCACCAAAGCCTTTGAGCTTTTTTCGATTGATGGTAATCCTGTATATATACATATATATATATATATATAACGTAAAAATTAATTAAATACTTGTAATTAACAATTTATTTTATTAATTAATGCTAATTATTAATTCAATAATTTATTTTTTACTGTTTTCTGTGAACAAAATCGACAAAATCAGAAAAATCAATTGATGTTGTCTTGAGGATACGAGTTGGGGAACTTTCAACCTTGAAAACTTTTTGTGTGCGCTACTGATTTAACTACATAAAAGATTTAGTACACATATGAGTGATATGTAAATGCATTGACATGACATTCGTTAAGTTACTAAGCAAAACGTAAAAGATCATTTTATGTTAATTACACTATATTTTAAAAAAGTAAAATGCTGTTAATAATTTATGCGTTCAAAAAATTTGTATCGGTAATAATAAATAATCCCACAAAGAAAAGTATTCATTTAAAATCGAGGAGCGCTAGTGTAAAGTTTAAACACGTAAAGCTAGTAGAAAAGTGGTGAGAAACTCCTTGCACGTGCCCCCGTATCATAATCATTAGGAAAATAATCTCTTCTGATATGAAGCACTGCCCAAATGTCTGACACCGCGTAACTGCAAATTAGAGTCCATAATTCATTCCTAACTTTGGTCTCCCGCAAAGAGATTTTAAGCAAAAGTAAGAAAACCAGAAAATTATTCTAATAACCTAGGTGGGAACATAAAACAAACCACTCTATGTTGTTCATTATATCTCGCTCGTGTGCGGCTATCTTTAATGCAAGCGGAGTGAAGAAAATCAAAAGTACAACTAGTCTGATGTTTACCTAATGTCTTAATACATTTTTTTATGCAAACAATTTTTTTTAATTAGTTAAGCGTATCTTATATTTAGGGTGGTCTAACTAGATAATAGAGAGATGAGTATCACACACATAAAATTTTCGTTTTATTTCCATCATTAGTCGACGTTAATGCCATCTTGTTTAACTTTTCTACGATTTATAATTATTTTGAATGCTGAATTATGATTATTGCATCATTAAATGATGTTTTAATTATTTCATCAATAACTGCTTTTAATGTTTATTGGTTCAATGGCCTTTTGTATAATTAATCTTCATTATCCACGCTACCGTCGTATTAAAAACAGTTTCATTTTTAGAAACAAATGTTTGTTTATTTTCCACTTATAAAATATTTTGAATAATTATTTAAGGATAATTATTGTTTAAATAATTGTATTATTTACATAATTGTACTATTTACATAATTATTATTTAACTTTCGTTTAATGTTGACGGAATTAAGTAATCCATCTACTTATGTAAATTCATTCATTTCAACTTACTTCAGTTCTGAGCCCAGATTTTACCATGATACTATTACATTAAAATAAAAATTATGGGAAAAAATTATAGTTACCTCAAAAAGTATGCTTTTTTTAGCAAATTTTTAAAAGGGCTCTAGTTAAAACTTTTTTAGTATAAATACTTGCAATAATTATCGTTTATTTTCTCTTGATGGATTTTAATCTATAATGGTCTTGAAACTTCCAAGACTTCGCGTGATAAATACCCGTCTGACGGGATGTAACCATAACCTTATCTCCCCAAAATTAAAAGTTCAGCGTTTTAAATTAAGGATGATACAATCTTGCATCATCCGAGTATCTGGACCAATCAGCAAAGCCCTTACTGGAAATCATATGATTTTAATAGGTTCAGGTAAACCATCATATAAATAGAGATTTCAAGAGCAAACAAAGAATGCTCTCTTTTGTGGATGTCCTAAATGTGGCGTGGGGCTGTCCGCAAGTATTTGTGTTGTGTTTCGTCGCTGTTCGTTTACAAAATAATATGTGGAAAACTAAAACTACCAAGCCTTTTCATCTTTTCCATGACTGCAAATAAATTGAGTCCATTCACGCAAAATGTCTTATTCCAACTTCAATTAAAATATACATATTGTGTAATGAATATCTATTTTAAATGTGTTTTTCTGTTCTATTTAAGCTCTGTTTTTCGTTGAACCAGTTTTCTAGGGAAGTAGAGGGATATATTCCTCTTGTTAATATCTTGTTAATATTTTTTAAATTTAATGTTTCTTTAATTTTTTATTTTATCCGACTTCATCATAGATATCATAAGAAATTTGAATACTGCGTAAATACTTGCTACAGAATTATCGCATTATAATATTTACTTTAAAAATAAATAAATAACGGAAAATAAAAACAATTAAATTATTGCGTGTTTTTTTTTCTATTTCAACTGATTGTATTTTGAGCATAATTATTTACTTTAGTTTACCTTAACAGGCAATTAATGCAAGTATTTTAAAAGTGTACAATTCACTTAAAGAGAAAAAATGCTGGATTACATTTTGATGGTGGTTTTCCGACATGAAAACATAATGTCATTTATTACAGGGGAAAAGCATCCTTTGTCATATATTTTACAAAATTTCTTGGGACCAACCAAGATAATAAAATTAATTTTATAGGAAATGGACCCGTAACATTTTGGACCTAATAACTGAATGCATAAACAACATATTCTACCCAAAAACTTTATCCAAAATCTTTCTAGCAAACAAAAATATATTCATAATAATCCACTGTAACTTGTATATAATAAATTTTTCAGTCCTTCCAAGCCGTTTTTCATTTCATATGCTAAAACTACTTATAAGTACATATTATCGTAGAACACTATTACGGTGAATTATCAGAAAAGCCATTAATAGGTGAATAAAAAGGCGCGATTTCTAGTGGTTGTTAACGAATTCAAAAAGTTTTGTCCTCAGATTAGAATCTTTCATTGATTAATTCTAGCCAATGTGTAATAAAATTAACTGGAACGAGTTAATATGTATCTCCTTTCACACACATGTTGCTCAACAAAAATATTAAATAACAAAACTAGTCATGTCATTCCTCCAACTGCCATGAGGGTCCATCGCTGCACAGAAAACGAGCGATTGTTCCAGTTTAATGCATACCAAATTACCCTACAGGAACGTACGTAAACAATTAAGATCCCACAAGCTATAATTTCAAACTATTATAATTGTATCTCATCGATGGGATTGCGGTGGAAAGGGAAACCAGAAAAAATAAATAAGATCGGCAATCTGCCTTTCACATTCCTCCTCCTTATCTTGCGAAAAACGTCAATTTAGATAGCGTTTCTAACTTCGAAACACACCAGCGTCATTAAGGTTATAAGGCCCGCTCTTTAAAAGTAACTGCTGAAAACCTATTCTGTCCACGAGTCAAAGCATTTTATAGCCCAGTCGCACGCTATTTTATCTCAAACTTGAGGAAAGCATTTTTTTCCCCTCAGGCATGAACTTGAGTCACATGGTACACAGTCTACAATCGGAGATAAGATTACATACTCTCTTGGCTTATGGATCACAGATAACAATGATTTTTTTCCTTCGTCGTATGCCTTTTAGTATTGTGTATAATGAAAAAAAAAATTAGGATTTTGAAGGAAAAAAAGTTTTAGAATTCTAACTCTTTGAGAAATTTGTGTGAAACAACTTTTTTTTTCAAGTAATTAATTTTGGTACGATTCGAAGATTATTTTATTTTATTTAAATCAATGGAATTTTAAAATTTGAAAAAAAAATTATTTTTATTCTTATGCTAAGACATAATCTTAAGACAGGGGTGGGCAATTGTTTTGACTTAAAGGCCATATTGTGTGGAAGAGGAGGATATTGTAGAACACACCTTTTTAAAATGATTGCAATCATTAGATAACTTTGCATTTTAAAAAAGTATAAATAGTACTATATATATATATAAATCAATAAATATAAGTTAAATAAAAAACAAGTAATATAAAAAAAATTTTAAGTCAATTCCTACTTTGAATGAATGAATAGAAAGTATTTTATTAACGATTGAAAATGTGAAAATATAAATATGTGTGTGTGTGTGTGTGTGTGTGTGGTGTGTGTGTGTGTGTGTGTGTGTGTGTGTGTGTGTGGTGTGTGTGTGTGTGTTGTGTGTGTGTGTGTGAATATATTAGTGAAAGGATAAACTAATAGTAGGAATTAAAAGAAGAACATTATTTGTCTGCATTGTTGTAACAATTCACACCCGGTTTAGCTAGTTTAGCTGAAAAACCGGTCTTCGACGCCAACTTTTGTCATTGTATTAACAGTAACATTGTTACAACAATGGAGACAAATCTAAGTTGGCGCCGAAAACCGATAATTAATGAACTAACATTTGTAACACCTATGTTAACATCAAATGTCATCCACTACAAGTTTAAAAAAATTATTTGATCTCGATTATAATTGAATAGAAAGTATTTTATTAACGATTGAAAATTTGAACTGGAGAGAAAGAGAGTGAGCTAATAGTAGAAATTGAATACTGGCAGTTTCACTCAATTTTTTGTTGTTCTAATTCCAAATTTATAGCTGCAAGCCCATTTAATTTTAAAAGCGGCTTAATGAGACAAATCTGCTATCACACTTTTCTACAATTTTTTTTTTCAAGTGTGAGATTAGGTACTTCTTGAAATTCCCGCGTCACGGTCTACAAATTTCCTCTATATTTACACTTATTGATCTTCATGCATGAAAGACTGCCCACAAATATATGTTGATCCGAATATAGATAATATTTTCTTCTCTTGTGTATTTTGTTTTCCTGGCGGGCCGCAAAAAAACTCTTTTGAGGGTAGCTATTTGCCCACTCCTGTCTTAAGATATATTCTTAATTTATATTGAAGAAGATGAAACAATAAATTATAAAATAACACTCACCACATTCTTGGGAGCCTTATTTCAAACAAAATGGCCTTATACTCTTGTCTTTTTACTAAGATTAATCTCAGATTATCACCAATAACTCATTGCAATCTTAGTTGAAATGCTGAAAAAATAATATTTCAAACTAATTTCCGTTACAATATATTTACCACTGAAACATTAGAAACCTTCTGATATATATATATATATATATATATTAAAAGAGCCATTATTAATAAGAAGCAATTTCAAAATTCATGCGCTTATAATTACCATTTTAATGCTCATACGGCTTAAATTATTTTTGTCGGTTTGGCTATTAACATAAGAGAAATTCTCGATCTCTAAGTTGAGCGAAAGTAAATCTTTTACCTCCTATCACTTTTTATTTTTCATTTGTAACCATTTTTAAGATACTAACTGACGATAAATTGTTCTTCTTCACCATAAACAAAAACAAATTTTATAAGTCTCTCTTTTTGTAGTTCAGAAGCAACACTGAGGCCTTGCGGCTATATAGGCCGTCTTTTAAGAGACAAATAATTATGCCAAATGGGCGCGAGTTCAGTGAAATTTCTTGCTTATAGGGGTGGCGTTCTAATGAGGATTGACTGTAATTACAGAGTAGGACTGACTGTGTGGCAGGACCGAAAAAGCAACATGTTAAAGTCTAGAGTTTAAGTGAGGTCTTCACTCGTCTACGACAAATGGGAATAGACGGAATCACGTGAAATGGGAGGATCAGGGGGCTCAGCCATTTTACTGATAAGTTAGGCTTTCAAAAAGCTCTAGAAGAGTCTTCAGTGTGTCAGACGAAGTGCTGAGATTTGCAAGTTTATTGGTCTTTAGAAGGTCAAATGATCTTTCGTACTGATTAATTACCTAAGCATCGAACTTTGAAGCTTAGCTTTGAAACAGGTCATTTAGAAAATGACGAATGATGTTAAAACGGATGCATTTGTTCTTTTAAGAAAGCTTTTTTGACATTCAGCGAGGTAAAGAGGATATATGCAGAAGATTTCTTATCACTCATTGAAAAGGTTTAGTGGTATACTTAAATTAAAGAAGAGGTAAATAAATTTTATAGTTTCTAAAATAAATATTCATTTATAAATACAGTCGACTCTCGACAATTTGAAGTTGAAGGGACCAATGAAAAACTTCAAACTATCAAGAGTTCGAATGATCGAGAGGGTAAGAAAAAATTCCAAAATACACGAAGATAAATTTTTTATAACACATTTAAATTTGAAACTATGTAATAAAACAGCATTTGTGTACATATGTATAAAATTATTTTAAAGTATTTTTAAAAAGTACATATATATACAGTATAAATACTAAACAGAAGTTAAAAGAATATATTTACATATTTAAAAAAATACATAGTGTACATAATTAATTTTTTTTGACGAAAAATCTGTTATCTTTTTTGTTTTATAGAATTTTATCTAACTTTGCCAATAGATTTTTCTAGGATAAATGACACTCGAAAAACGTCTTCTCAACCTGATTTAGAAGGAAAAAGTTGCGTAGGGGTTAGTTAAATGACACAATCTTTTGTCTCAGAGTTACAGGAATCAACTCCGATGGTCATCAAAGGGGCTACGTTACAGAGGAGATAAGCAGTGACAATACAACACAAAACCTGTAAGCTCCAACCTGTTTGCTACAGGACTCGACATGATAGTGAGTGTTTGAATTGTCGAGAGTTTTATTCGATCAATTCAATTATCGCGTGTTGTATTCTGGTCGGCCACAGATTTACTTCAAAATATTGAGTGTACCAAAATGTATTGTTTTAGTTCGAAATATCAAGAGTTTTTCTAGGGTTGAGAATATGCTTCAAATTACTGAAAGGTTCGTATTATCGAAAGTTATTATCGAGAGTCGATTGTATATACCTTTCGATTTCATTAACTCTAAACCTATAGATCGAAAAGATTACCGCATATATAACACGAAAGAAAGAGAAGTGAAAACAAGAAATCCTTTCTCAGATATCCATGTACTGGTGAAGATTGTTTGAAATTTTACGCAATTTAGAGCTGATTCTTTTTTAACCGAAATACCATACAAGGAGAAAGAACTTACTGTATAAAATGAGCAATATTTTTATTCAGATTCTTTTAGAATTAATTTGTAATTTTTACGTGAAAAGGATAAAATATTAACTTCATTTTTACAAACACAAAATTGAATACTTGAAATTTGAATATGTTTCCGTACATGTCCAAGACCGACTGGGAATTATAAGGTGATAAAGTAGCTCTAATCATGGCTAGAGAAAGGAGAAGAACTCTCAAAGCTGATCAGAAACCAACCAAGCTTTATATTACACCAAATCCTATTTAGATTTAACAGTGGTTCCATTATTCAAGACTAAGCTATGGATTCTGAAGTTTCCTGCCATCAAGTGTGATTTTTTTTCGGACTGTACCAGTTTTGCGACTAGCAAACCTTTTCCTTTCTGTTTATAATACTAAGCGAAATCCTAAAGAAATAATGGAGAGAAATTCTAAGACCATTGAAGAAAACGATTATTTATCTAAAGTGCATTCGAAAATGCTAAAATACGATGAATCAGTGATTAATAAACAAGTTATTGCTAGATACAGGATCGAAAAACAGATTCAAAGCTATAATATTGTAAGCCGAATTGTTGCATAAATAGAAATATTTGCCCTAAAATAATAATAAATTTTTGTAATAAGATAATTATAAAACTAATTGTACTAAAATGATGAGAATTAAATACTAAAATTATAGGAGTAACACTAAAAATATTTTTGTATTTGTCTACACTATATATAGTAAAATTAAAATAAAGTTATTGGAATATATTATTTTTAAGAACTACAGTTATGCCTTAATAGATTAATAAGATAACTGGAAAAGTTTAATCAAGAAAAAAGTAAAAAGTTAAATCTATTTTTATTCAAAATAATACAAATATTTCTTTAGTGAGGGTTGTTTTCAAATGCAGAAACTTTCGATAGTACATTACAACAAGGAATTTTTCTTTCATTAAAATAACTAAATTGAAAGGAAATTTATTATCAATGATTTTAGAAATGTATCAAAAATACATTGGAATGTTCACATGTAATCTAAACATTTAAAATTGCGTCTGAAAAAGAATTAGTCAAACTGAATATTTATGATGATTTTCAAATATTTTAACAATCAAATGTATTATATATATATATCTGTGAGGGGAGGGAACGTTTTAATAAAAAATTCTATCTTGTAACAGGCCACTTTGAATATTACATTTTCTTTTTTTGTTATTTCAGTATCAAAGTATCCTTCGCAACTTCGAACATAAGACACTAAATCCAACTATTGCTTTTTTTTAAAAATAGCATTAGTTTTATACAAATTTACATGCAGTTTTTTTAAATGACTTTATTATCTGAGCATACTAAGATTTCTAAAAATAACAATGATGCCCTTTATTGAAAACAATGCTTTCCAATTAATTATATAGTAATTTAATATAAAACAAAAATACTAGTTTTTGGACTTGGAAATCATACGCGTGTAATTTCTCTCTTAAGTTATATGTGAGTTACTTGTTAAGAGAATGAAGGATTAAATATAAAAATCAAAAATATTTTTAATCTTATGAGCAATTCCGAGAGAATAGATGAACCACTTGACTTTTTTTTCTTAAACTAAACTAAATTTCTAAAATCTTACTGGAATATTGTATGAAGATTAAAGAACAGAATTCAAAATGTTTTTTAATTCAAATGATTCAAGACTAAATGTGTGTAATTTACGTATATGCACAATACATCTTGTGTATCTCGTTGGTATTTTTGAATTCCATACTATACTTGTTTAATAGGAAAAAGCTTTATTCAATTGATACTTGGTAGAAAGCAAAAGATGCTCGCAGAGAATTCTTGTAATACATACATTGCTGTCAGTTGCTTCAACAGAGTGCTTCTCATGGTTTAATTGTACATTTTAACTCAGATAGTTACTTTTACTAATCCTCTATAACAGTAGTCCCAACCCCAGTTCGCGGACCGATACGGTTGTGGTGATCAAACAGCACCGGGCCGCACAAGGAACATTAAATTACTTTCATATTATTTTACTGTGGTGTATTTCTGTCAGGTATATACAATTTTTATGAATTCTCTTATATCATGTTAAATCTCTTTATGCTCACTTTTTGTGTGATTGTATTTGAAATTGAGGATTGTTTAAATAGAATTAAAATTATTAAATCAAAACAATCTAAATATAAACAGTCAACGTCTCCTCCCTCACGGGCGTGGTAAAATTATCAAATGTTGATCGGTCCGCGGCAGTAAAAGGTTGGGGATCACTGCTTTA
>BMAO01024098.1:0-25601 GCA_019973975.1 Trichonephila clavata
CAGAAAGAAGAATGAAGGGCATTACGATTTTAAGAATATCAATACTAATATAATATGATGTTTTTGAACTATTACCTGTATTATATTATTTCAGCAAAAAAAAAAAAATGCATGAAAATATGTAATTTTCATACCATTCAAGATTAAAAGAAAATTTTAAATTTTCCAATTCCAGTGTGCGTCTGATACTACAAATTTCAACACATTCAGCTTTTCCCCTATATCAGTTTAATATAGATCCCAGAAAAGATTGATATGTTTCGAATACTTTTATTTTATACTGATTTCTAGGCACAAAAATGTTCAAAGTTTTTACTGTGAAGACTATTACATATATAAAATATGTTCAATGGGAAAAAACCTAATTTAGACTGCAGAATTAGTACTCGTTTGTAAGAGCCGTATGTTTTTCATTTAGATTAAGCCAAATTTTCACAATTTGCAAATGAAAGAAATAATTATCAATTTTATAGTTTGAATTTATTAACATTTCTCAGCTATATCTAAACGTCAACATAGAAAAACATTTATTAAAAATTTATCCTTAATGCGACAATTTATTACTACATATGCGAAATGTTATAAGCTTTAAGGAAATACATTTTAATTATGTGTATGACATAGAATGGACGAGATACATAATCTTCAGCAAGACCTCATTATCAATATAATGTTTTAATTAACACTTAAATACAGGTACGTTAGTTAATTAAAACAAGTATACATGAGATCTGAGAGTTAAGGTAATATGGTACCATCTTATAAATTTTTTTTTATTTTTTAAATTTGATATTTGGTTTTAATTGTGTTTTATAAAGGTTAATATTTAATAATAATTCCATACAAAAAATTTTGAATTTGTTGCAAAATGTTTGTAAAATCTAAATTTTTTGAACTTTTTAAAACATTTTTCAAAATTTCTAAGGTTTTATTTAAATATGTCTTTTCTTTCAAAATTTTTTCCAAGTACCTTATAATATACAACATAAAATTGTGCATTGGTTTTTTTCTGCTGCTAATCTTTCATTTTTTACCCCTCAGGGGGCTCACCTTCTTTAGGTGAGTACAGGTGTCACAATCCCGAGGTGCCCTAGTGATCTTTTCTTTTTCCCACGGGGTTTACTGTCTTTGGTAAACACGGACTTCACGAACCCGGGGTACCCTAGTGATCCTTCTCTATTTTCGACCCTCTTTCTTGTCATTCAATTCATTCTTTCTTTCTCGTCCCGTCTAGACCACAGATATTAAAACAAATGTTTGGCACAGTATAGCCGAAATCGGCTCTTGCGCCAATAAAACCCAAAATCACTCACTTTAATTTATTATTATTATTTTTTATAGTTAAACTCCCAAAAATTCTCAAAAAAACATTAGTTTTGATTTTGATATTTTTTAGAAAAAGTACTAAACATGTTAGAGCTAATTACATGCACAGTTTTACAACACATACAATTCAGAACATGTATAAATAGTTTCAAAGCCATACTTCAATTATCAAAAAAGCCTTAGGGTTTTGAATAACAGTTATATGCACAAAAATTCAACATGGAGAAAAATGAGTTTGAATATTTCATTCCATGAATAGCATGATATAATATTCATCGAATAATCTGAAACTTTTATGAAATGTTAATTAGCTCATTTAAAATTGCTTACCATAAGAAATTGCACAAATGTAGAACAATTAAACAGTGTACTGCCATAATGAACATATAGAAGAAAACGAATGAAAGATCAATATTTCATATAAAACTTTATCTTAATAATTATAAAAAAAATACACACATTTCGGAGCTAATTCCATGCTCAGAGCTAATGCACAACATGTACAAAAGATGTTTATGCCTTTATTTTTTATTTCCATGTTTTTAAAACCTTCGCATGCTAAATATTGTACACGAATGAAAGCAAAATCAAATAACAATTTATGGGTAAAATATATCAAAATATAACAACTGTATCTGTGGATTTGTTTAAAAATAAATATCTAAAAATATTTTAATAATAAAAGTGTTGAATTTCACATGCATGGGATATATATATATATATATATCCAAAAAACAAATATATAAAAAAGGAAGAGTTTTTCTATTCTTGCGAATTAGATTTTTAATTATCTTAGTTATCAAAATGAAAATTAGTATTTGTGCTTTGGGAGAATCCGTTTTGAAGTTTTAATTTAATTCATAATAATATCATAAAAAGCACGCACAACTTTTAAACCTTGACCAAATCCATTTGCTCTTCCAATAAACAATACACAAACTAAAATTTTTGCATGAATTGCACAATTCTTTCTTGAAATGATTTGTTACTTTATATATAATGCCAATCTCATTTACGCTGGTAGAAAATAATTCATTTTTTATCATGCTCTTTTCTAGCAGATAATCTGAAATATATGGGCGTGGTAGTTGCTGTCCAGCATCAATATTGCTCCATAACATGATAAAAAATGCAGGTAAAGCTTTAAAATTTTGCAGGCATGTTTATAAAGATTCGAAGTGTCAAATAAGGCAATGAAAATTTCGAGAGATGGATGATTTTTAGGGTACCATATCGCCTTAAATAACAAGAGAGAGAGAGAGAGAGAGAGAGAGAAGCCTCAACCACCAGAATTGTTTGCAATAGATGGGGAAAAAATATAAGTGATTTTTCTATACTTCTGGAGTAGATATGCCCTTATTCTATACCTTATTGCCTTCTCTATTTTTGTTACATCTTAATTCTTGCTAGAGTATAATATACTTAAGAAGTCAAGAGGCTTGTTAAGAAGTCAAGAAGAAAACTGTTATTGTAACACTTCTCGTGATAGTGAAAATAACCCCAACTTAATTCCTTATTTGTCGAAGGAGGTAGTTGGCGTGTGGATTGTATGTCACACATTAAATTTTTGAAAGACACAAGTTAAATTTGGAAGGTTATGGTGAGATTACGGAAAATTATCGCAGGTCGACCAGCGATTTTTAAAATTACGGAATAACTTCAGAAAATAAATAGAATTGTGTGGAGAGACTGCCGTTAGAATATTCGAATAAAGGTAAACATGATGAACACTTATAGAAAAACGAAAACCTGCATGAGGATCGGAATTCGCCAACTCAAAACATTTATCTCTCCTAAACAGTCCTTAGACATCAAGCACATTAATATGATCGACCATTCACCATGTCATATTCTGTGTTGATATCTTTCTTTCTATTCCACAAAATAATTTGTGAGTCAAAAGAAACGCGCTTTTGGACTAAAGAAGAGGTGGAGATGAATTGGTAGTTTTGACGAATTCTGTGATATTTGGCTACCTTCATCACAAATTTCCAAATAGTAGACATGAATGTAATATTGCCGAAATAATGATGAAAAAGGAATGTGTTGAACGGACTTAACAGCAATTTATCATATAAGATCAATAAAATATATTTTCCTAACCAATCTTGTTATTGAATGTTCAAACCTCGCTCATTTAATGTGCTTTATTAGTAAATTTAAAATACAGATTCGGAAGGTAAAAACATTTCTTCAGTGTCCATTTATACAATTTTGATTATACATGGGAAAATGGGCGTGAATATAGCTTCGATTTCAAAATTTTTTTTCATGAATTATATATTTTTTATGTCGTTACAAATGTTACCATACGACGTATTAAGCAACCAGGAGAAAACCAAATGCAATTTTTTCCTTTGCACACATATATTATAGGTATATGAGTCTCCTACAAAGAAAATAAAATAATGTAAGTACTATTTTTCATCGAAATGTAGAGTTTTCTCTCAATTTAACGAATCATCGGTAATTTAATTATTCGGTTGCGAAAATTGCATCTGTGTTCGATTGTATTATAAGGAAAGTATCCCCAGCCATTTATACAGAATTTTTTTAAAAAAAATAGTTAAATAGTGCATCCATTCATTTTCTATTGTTTAAATTTGAAATAGGTTTTAATAGGGCAACACTGTAAATCAATTTAAAGAAAACAGATTCTACCCACCTCCTTGCTTGGTAGCACATGTGTAAGTAATCCACGCTATGCCGGACGAAAAGAGCAAATCAGAAAAACCAATAAAAACAATCCGTTTCAATAGAGTTTCTTTGCTAAAATAGAGGACATCAAAGCAAATCCACATAGAAATGGCAAAACCAATCCATCCACAGCATAAAGTTACCTGAAAATAAAATAAATGCAATTAAAAACAGCAATAAAATGAAGAGAGAATTTTTATTTAGTAGAGTTTAGAGCACAGGTTTCCAACCTTTTTTTGAACTGGCGCCCCCTTTTCTAGTAAATATTTCGATACCACCCCCTCCCACTTCAGAGAAATAAGAGTGTACATAATAACATGGTGACAGCTGAGTTAAATTTTAAAAAATATTCTATTACTAATAGAATATATTTTCTAATTTAATTTTTTTCTAAAGCCTCAATTTTTTACTTGCGAATTTGAAATAGCTATTGAAAACAAATATATTTAAAAGTATTATATATTTTAGTCATATGTAGGATTTTGTTCGAATTTAAACGCTATTGAATTTTTTCTTCATTTAAAAGAGTGGAATAAAAGTTTTAGCTACCTGTTATAAAGAGGCAGGGCCAGGCAGGGGCTTTGATGATACGAAGTAATTCATAATAAACTATTGCTTTCAAAATAAATATAAATTGACAGTTTCAGTCTTCAAAGAATCACACGTTAATTCCTGGTTAACATATTTAATTATCTTTCTTGGCTAATTTACATAATGAAATGCAAAGGACGAAACATTTTACCTACTGCTCACAGACAAAGACAACGCATGCACTACAGAAATTAAAATGCGCTATATCATTCAATTTAATGTAAGTCTGAATAATGCAATCTTTAAGTTTTTCATACACTCCCCGAACTACCAAAATATGTGAATTTTCGTACGGGTGATATAGAAATGAGATTTAAATACATACAATCGACATAAGGTTAACAGTATTAAAGTTTACTTTAGTTAGTACATAATCAGCGTGTTTTTTTAAGTCTTTTTTAGACTATATTTGGTTAATCTGCCCAAGCCCCTTCGTGCCATCTCAACGACCCCTAATTTTCTCTGGGTCTTTTACTGCCCCCCTGAAAACCTCAAATGTCCACAAGGGGGCGTTATCACCCACGTTTAGAACCTATGGTTTAGAGTAGTTTAAGATGTTGATTTCTAGTTCAAATGAATCGAAACTTTTGTGCTCAGTATTTTTTTTCGCTTAACGATTAAATGGAAGTCGTTGTTGTAAGATGATTTTGTAGGAATATTATACATTTAATCTAAAAGTTATACTGTGACATTATATTAACTAAGAGTAAAATTAGTTTGTGATGGATTCTATCCACGAGTCTTCAACTAATCCTCTTGAGGAAACTGTTCTTCAACTGTGATTTTAATTTAAGAAATACCTTCCATAGAGGACTTGATTTTATGCTAATGTAAATTATATTTAAATCCTGTCATTGGATGTATAAGGTTAATCGTAGAATAGTAAAAAATTAAAAGTGGAAAGTGATATGTGTGATTAGGAAGTCGTGAGTGTTGAAGTTAATTTCATCTTAACATCTCCTCAAAGCAGTTGAAGGATTCTAGAAGTTGTTTTGTACCAAGCTGTTACAGTTCAAAAAGGAGTTGTCAAGTGAACTACAAGCGACTCACACGATAAGTCATTTTGAATAATCCTATAAGTTAGATTAAGAGTTTAGAGTAAGATATTGTTCCCAAAGTTAATGAATAAGTTGTAAATTGCTCATGAAGTGTTAGATATAAAATAAAAGTATTTACTTTTTTACAACCATGTGTCTGGTTCTTCCCCGAATCCTCTTACACCTACAACCTCCGGGTAGGGACAAAGTATAATGCGGAGTGATTTTGTTTATTTATGAAATCAAAGTCCAGAAACTACCTTCAACACATAGAACAAACATTGTATAAGTTGGATACAAACGTTGCGAATTTATTACAATTATCTGACAAGCAGGGATAAAAAGGGTTTGTAGTTCATTTAAGTTTCCATGGAATCGATTTGATGTTATTGTTAAAGAAAATTCCTCTATTAATGCATCTCATTTTTGTTGATCATTGGTCTATCTTGATATTCATACTGATTTTTAAATATTCAACTGCAATACAAAAGTAGAAAAAAAATCTCTGAATTATTCTTACTTTTGTATACATCGTTGAATATTGTGAATTGTGATAAGTATTTTTTTAATCGTTTGGGTTACATTTTTACTACGAAGGGAAAAAGACAAAAGCTAAATGTAAACTATAACAAGCTGGTGTTGGCATTATTCTCGTAGTAAAATAAACTATAAGTTTATCCCCCCCCCCGTTCTTAGACTCTTCTCATATTAACAGTAGAAAGACTTACACGCCCTCTAGCGGGTTGAACAATATTCAGTGATGGCCAAGCTTCCGAACTGTAAGGACGGACGAGTATGCCTTCCGATCCCTTTCAATTTTAATCTAAATGTTAGTTCTCTAGTTATGTATATTAATGTTCGTTTTGTCTAATAAATGTATTTTAATTAACTGGTGGACTTAGTTAAGAATCCATTCCCCGCGTACCCCTTTATTACATTGGGTCACGCCCCTTATACAAGAACAAAAAAAAGTGGGATACTATTTAAAAATAAGTGAATGGTACTATGTAAGAGCATTTTTTTTTTTACTCGCGAGATTTAAATTTTATCTCTCTCTCTATTTATATATAAAACTTTTTCGTGATGCAGTAATAAATTTTTTACATAAGGTATAGTTAGTAAAAATGGGTCGGAAAAACTTGAATTTATCTTCAGAGTAGCGCCAAGGAAGATTTACCTAGGAGTCCCCCTACCTTCCTGCACTTTCTCCAAAATTCCGATTACCTCATAGATAGTTATGTTAAGATTTCTCAGGTAATTTCCAGATGCATTCATATCGTCACTTAGTATCTATAAATGATAATCAACATGGTAGCCAAGTCACCAAATTTAATCGCCAAAAATGATGCCAATTTGGTTGTATCTAGTAGAACTACATAATACATGTAAATTATAGTTTTACAATTTGTGCAATGGGTATGTACAATTTGTACAATGGAAGTTTTTTCGCAGATAGGAAAAAAATAATTTGTTAATACGTTTTTCTTGGCTTGATTTTTTTAAATAATTTTATGCTAGGTATTTCAAATTGTCTTATATTTGGACATTTATATGGGAAATATTAGAAGTTACAGAAGTCTTAGACCGAATTTCTATGTTAGGCCATATCTACTTTCTTATTTGAAAATTGAAGAAAAATTACTTTTATTTGTGCAATGTTTAATTTTTACAAACAACCTTTGTTAATATAGTTTTACTTTTTTTATTTAAAAAAGATATTTATTTTTAGAAATTTATTTATTGCAGATGATTAAAACTTGTTTCTGTGAAAAGTATCCCCGTGATATACAATTTATTTGTTCAAGAAAATATAAATACTTTAATGGGTTTATTTTTTTTTAGAAATTAAAAATTCTTTTTTAAAATATTTTACTTTCAAAGACTTCATTTTAATGAAACTCTTGTAAAACCCTAAAACATACTCAAAAAAATTAAATAACATAGAATTAATTAAGAACTATTTCAATTTACGGTATTTAGAGAAACCCTATACTTCTTTTTAATCCGATAAATAAAAAAATCAAGCCAATGATTCAGCTGTTATTAATTTACAAGTGTAATATTAGACTTTGTTATTGTGAGGAAAGAAATTTTCAGTGAAATAACATTTATAAAATTTCGAGCGATTTTCTAGATTAATATTTTTTTGTATACCCCTATCGAATATTTAGATTAAAGATAATTTTTTCTGAGAAAGTTAAATATAAATATGATGTATATATGTAGGAAAGGAGTGCAAGTTTTCTTTTACTTCTTTTGATTTTTATTGTAAGAGATGGCACCACTAATCGAAACCACGTGAGTTTTTAGCTGCGCGATACGATGAGGTCATGTATTTATAAAGGGGGCAGAAAAGAAAAACCGAGAGTTGCACCAAAGCTTGAACGAAGGCAGGTCAGAGGAAATCAGTCTCTCCGTTGTTTTGAGAAAGAGTACGTGTTTTCGGAATTAGTATGGTGCTATCTCGAATTATTTAAAACCCCTTGTAAATAGTAAATGTTTTTTAGTTGTGTTATTAATAAATTAAGTTATTTTAACTCTGCGTGCTTATTTTAACATTAAAATCGAACCTTCCCCTAGACTCCGTCCCACATATATATATATACTTCAAACAGTTATATCTACAGTATATTTTATATTTGATTCAGAAACATTAATTAGAGAAAAAAAAATGGTGCTTGGAATGCCACGTGATAGAAGTGAAACTTCTTTGGCGATGTTGGTCGTAAGTGCAAAAATACATCTAAATATATTAAACTGCTGGGGAACTTATTAAATTTTTTAAAAAAATTCAAAATTCATAGGCAACCGTAAGCGAATCCTGAACTCTCAATCGCATAATTTCCATTTCCTTATAAAGCAAATGCTGTGGGGTCACTCGACGACGATCAACACGTCTTAATTCACTCGGAGCCATCATGAATGGTGTAACTCTAACTCCTTCCCTGAAGTTTCTAAAGTGACCCATGTAAATTGCTGGGAAAGAGAGAGCTCCTCAGCATGTTCATCAAATAGCAAGTTTCTTGGTACATTCGCTTCTCCAGGAGCAATCCGAAGATATTTCTCTTCATTCCATAACAACGTCTGTTGCTGGACTGTAAGACTCTTCAATAGTTATATTTTCACTGATTTCATCTTGAAGAACTTGAGACGCACTCTGTTTGAAATTAAAGAAACTATCGTCGATTGTAGCATCATACATTTTGTACAGTGGAGTAGCTACTAAATATTTCAACCATGTTTTGATGTTTCTTTTAGTAACCAAATCCATCAGATAACTAGTTCTGTGAATTTTCCTCCGTTTGATGTGAACATTGACACAGTAATCATCATCAACATTCCGTGGCAGTCGATTGACCATTGTATTGACGGATACTGGAACATTGATTATTTGCCCTAATATTCCAAACTGACCGTGTACATGTCTCAATCGCCTAATTTGCATGAATGGTATTCATGGAGAAATGAGTCTTTCTGATACCATATCCAAGTAGGAAGATATGCTGGAATATCTGGGTATACAAAACCGTTATATTTTGATAAATTTGGTATACTTTTCCTATTTAAACTTTGTCGGCAATTGTAGCACGCTTTAACGTCTTCTAAACTAATTCCCGGTAAAATATTTTGTAAAATATTTTTATGCGCAGTAACAGGCGTTCTCAAATCATCTCTAAACCATAATTCATCACAAATCGAACACTCGTGACCGAAAGGATTATCAACGAATCGCTTTTGGAAATCTTTGTGAGCATTTTAATGGGAATCATAGTCTTTGTAACGTAAGATAGAATTTATTATCGATTCACATGCATCAGTTCCAACACGCACTAGACTTGTTGAGGGCTCTGTACTTGTTGACTGCACAGGGTAGTTCACAAAGTCCGTATTATCTGTGCTGGCATTAGATGAGTCAATAGCATTCCCATCATCAGTCCTTAAACTCGACATTAAGAGAATATTTTGCAATGCTTTTTTTCCGTCCTCGAGATATTCTCTCATGTACTCTGATCGAAATTTGGCAGTAGCGCTTGATGAATTTGCACTATTTTTCTGTTTTTTTTAATCACTTTTTCGACTGGACTTTCTGCTAGTTTTTCTTTTTTTTTCTTTCACGAAACTCTTTTCCTCTTTGTGCATTTGATTTAGGCATTCTGATTAGAATCAATAATAATTCAACGCAAATGAAAATTTAAAAAAACAAATTAGCTGCCGAAAACATCACTATGTGGCCAACAATCTAAGGAAATATTTTAAAAAGGCACGCTTTTGCTGCAAGAGCTATTTTGTCTACACCGTAACGCAAACATTGCAACACATATAACCGTTGACAGATGTTCCCTGGTCGGTGAGAAAAGGGGGGGGGGAGTCTATCAAAGGCGGGCAATCATCCAACTTTTTCACGGATATGACGCAAGTCACAGGGTGTCCCCCGCTCTCTTTTCCTCCCGCTCGCTATCTCCTCAACATTGGGACGATTTTGGGGGGGGGATGGCGGGGAAATCACTACTTCCGTTCGCTTTCTCCCTGTTACGCAAAACTGGGCAAATTTTCCATTCACTCCGTGAGCAAAGAAATTTCACATCAAAAGTTTCTTAAGAAAACTTTAAAAAAAGAGATGCAATTCTATATTTGTTGCGTGGCTACAGCGGACACAATTTTTCCCCATTTTAGAACAGATTCGATTACCGAATTTCAAGGATAAATAACATTTTTGCCAATCAAATTTAATTATTTGTATTAAATTGTTAAGATATTATAGTGCGAATACATTTTAAACATAAAGTAATGTAATAAAAATAAAAACATTCAGAGAAATATTTAAACATTAATTGTAAGTAACAATATAATGTAGGGTATGAAAGAATTTCAGGATTCTAATTCTCTGGATTTCAAATTAAAAGACACTTTTTTGTGTTTTAGTATTTTAACTAATAAGTGTTTTTTAATTTGAAATCCAGAGAATTAGGCAACCCTGGAATAAAAAGGAAAAAAAGCATACGTAAAATTGGATGAAAACATCTTAAAAGAATTCGAAACATCAAACAATTTAGAAAAATGTCTAAAAAAATGTTTTCCTTAATGTTTAAAAAGGTTTTGTGACTAGGTTGAACTAAATTCAATGGTAAATGATATTTATGCCTTTATAATAAAGGTTAATTAGTATTTATTTACTTATATTTATTTTTCCTTTATTTACTTGTATCTTGTATATTTTACTTCTAGTATTCATTTTCTCATACATTAAAGAAACTAATTAATTTTTTTTTTTTTTTTATTGTAGTTGCATCTGTTCTAATATTTATTTCACTCTAAAATACAGTTTTCCATAAAATTCCTGAAATTCTTTCATACCCTTCATTATATTATTACTTGCTATTAATTTTTAAATGTTTTTCTAAAAGTTTTTTTTCTTGACATTTTGCTATGTTTAAAATGTATTCGCACTATAACACCTTAACAGTTTAGTATAAGTAATTAAATTTGATTGGCAAAAATGTATTTATATCTTTGAAATTCGATAATCGAATCTGTTCTAAGTTGGGGGGCAAATGTGTCCGCTCTAACCACGATGAGTTTCAAAGTGTCCTCTCAGACGACTTAATATTATGTTTCCGTTCTAACCACGTCCGCTGTAGCCACGCCACCTCTGTATTGATCAAAAGGTATAAACATTTCTTTTTGAATGCATGCTTAAAATTTTTTTCTTTTAACATATCCCACAAGGTTGAAAATGTTTTTTAGTTGCCTGGTGTTAGGACTATTAGAAGAAAAAGAAATAACATAATCAACTTGGGAATTTTAAGTTGTTTTTCTAATATTTACTTTTTATCTAACTTATAAAAATGTTTTCTAAACGCATTTTTTGAAGAGTGAAGCTGTCACGATAATTTGTGCACGTAAACAAATGGAATATCTTCAAAACAATTCAATAAAATTCAATGAAATTTGTAACACTTTATGCAATAAGCCCTTCAGAGTGGAACAAACCGCAGGTCTCTTACGATAGTTACATTTAATCATATTTTACAGCCATTTTTAGCTTAGAACATGCCTTAATGTTGACGAAAAATTCTTAAGATCAAATTTAAATACTTATAAAATACCTGTTTTTTAACATATTTTTTATCTTGAGGTTTCTGACACTTCAGATGGATCAAGAATGTATCAATGAAATGAAAATTACACGATATCAAACCTATTTTTATTTATGCTCTTTTTCTTAAAATAAAAAAATTTGCAAAACTTTTATAAAAATAATAAATTTTTTTTTCAAAAACAAGGGGGTGATACATGTTATGTAATTAATAATTACGACACTTTAAACCTTTTTATGTTATTTCAGACAGTAAAGTTCTTCTGAAAATCAATTTTTGAAAAACTTGCCCCACAAACCCGTGGGATGGTTTAAAGAAAGATGGTTAACTCTATTTGTATTCGTCAAATATTTCAAAATAATTCCTTTTTAAAACAAAAAGTAACAGTAATTGCTTTTTGAAATAGTATATTTCCAAATTTCTATACTTAAATTGAAAGTATCAGATATTTTAAAATGAATTCAAAAATATTTACCATATTATTCCTTCCTTTCTTGCATATTTCTCTCTTCCACAAGTAATGACCCAATCCTAATCCAATTAAATATGCACCTAAGTTTGAGACTGGATTCATAAAAATTGTATCCACAAAAATCCAAGATCTGAAAAAGAAATCATACATTAAAACCAGATTTCATGCGGGGAATAGGGACCGCATAAAAATACACGCAAAAAATAATTCTTCCAAAAAAAATTGATAAATTGATTTAACAAAGATATTTTTAAACAAAAAGAAAGAATAAGGGGTAGATAAGAACCCCACATAAAAAAATTTCCTTAGAAAATATTTTTAATCCTTACGAAATAGCGAGAAAGTGCTTTTTTTTAAAGACCTTAAAAGTCTGAGAAATCATTAAAGAGAACTGACGGGTAAGACTATGAGATCCATACTTCGACAGATATTTCAAACAAAATATCAATCATTGGCATGGCCAAGTAATTTTAGCGCGGTTTTCACATGTTGTATTTTACAATAATGCAGCTATTGAACATTTTACTAACAGAAAGTAGTACTATACTTTTTTTTAAAAAAATTTTAAAAAATTAAAAAAACATTTTTTTTAAAATGATTTTTTTAATTTTAAAATTATTAAATTTAAATATTATTCGGCTCATCTAGGGCACAAATGCGACCAAATGCTGAAAATCCGAGATTAATCGGTTAATTATTGGCTGAGAAAAAGGTACAACAAAATATGGAACGAAGACGAACACGAAATTTGCGTCCTAATAGCGCTTTTTTTACACTACGTGAAAAACGCGCTAAAAAGTAATTACTGTATCACAACTCTTAGCCATACCTTTCAAGTATTTTTCATTATCACATTAGAGATCAGAGGTTCCTAAACTTTTTTGTCTCGTAGACCCCTTGCCATGTGTTTCGATTTGGGGTAGACCCCTGCTTATATATAATTAAAATAGGGCATTTATTTTCAATGTGACCATATGAATTCTTTGCCTCCTGTGGTATTCCCTAGTGAAAGCATTCTCAAATCTGGTTTCAAAACCTGAATTAAAGGCATTTAAATGTTGAACGTAGGTTAAAGCGTCCTGACAGATTGTTTGTGACATACTGAGAAAATTCGGGACTTCCAGTATTATACTTCTTTAGCTTAACTCCGGAAAGAAATGCTGAAAGGGTTCTTGTTTTAATAAATTTTATGCTGTCACCTTGTAAGTGCTAACTAACCCTATTATATCTCTTAAATAGGTAAAATTTGGTTTCCACTTTTAAATTTAAAGTCACGATCTAGTTTATATAATAAGAGCCACTATCATAGACCCCCAAATTATTTTTTTGTTGTCGTCGACCCCTTGAAGGTCGTCATAGACTCCTGGGGGTCTATATAGACCACTTTGGGAATCACTGCATTATATAGTGTCATTACTACATCTTGTCTTATACCTGATAGTACTGAGCTCTTAAGGCAACAGATGTATTTTCTGTGATCTTATTTGTATTTCAAGATTCCATTCACTTTGCCAATAGCTCTATGTAACTGTTTTAATTCATTTTACAACATCGTAGTATAAAGTGGTAGTAATGGTTATGTAAAAATAAATTTAACAACGCTGTTTGATTATTTTTTCTTTGCCCATGTGTTCTACATAGAAGTATGTCCAACAAGATATCAATCATTGGCATGGCCAAGTAATTTTAGCGCGTTTTTCACATGATGTATTTTACAATAATGCAACTAATGAACTTTTTCAGGAAAATTTGTAGGAAAATTCGGGAAAACTATGGGGAAATTTAAATAGGATTTGGCTCATCTAGGACACAAATGCGACCAAATGCCGAAAACCTGAGGTCAATTGGTTGCTTATTGGCTGAGAAAAAGGTACGACAAAATATGGAACGAAGACAAAATTTGAGTCCTAATAGCGCTTTTGTTCCAATACGAGAAAAATGCGCTAAAAAGTGACGCTATTAGGCTTTTGAATTTTTAATTAGGAATGAATTTCAATCTTTCAATGATTAATGAATTAGGAAGTGAAAAATTAAAAAAGGGTTGAAAATAAAGAAAAATCCTGGAAGGAATCCCCACTTTTCATCATACATATGTTTTTAAACGACAATAAACTCCATGAAGGTATCATGTCTGTCACAAAAGCTGTGTAGCACTCAGTTCTCAACAGCTTTGAAAAACTAGAGAAATTCATTTATTGCATCTCAGGATCGTAAATCCTGTAAATGCCAATTTAGGAAAAGATCTGAGAAAATTTCAAATTACTTGTAATGTCATTTCGAATCTAAATTTCTCTTTCATATCTTACAAATAATTTTACTTGCAAAGATTGCTGATATTTTTCACTATTATACTTACATATTTTTCATTTCGAATTATATTCGAAATTTTTACAGGTAATTAATTAACCAATTAAATGGATAGATAAAATAATATATTAAAATATATACTCTATATCTAAAAAAAGCATTTCTTAGAACTAAAAAAAAGCATTTTTTTTCTCAAAATAGGATAGAAAAAGATGATGTACATCATGTGGAAAACGAAACACAATGACTGTTTTATTTAGTTACAAAAGCAATGAAAAAAATAAGTTATCTTTAAGTTTACATTTAGATCAGAGGTGGGCAAATTGTTTTGGTTCAAAGGTAAAATTGTAAAAGCGAAGGATACCGAGAGAAGAACTGTATCTTTTAAAACTGATTGCATTCATTATAAAAAATAATGAGCTAAATAAATCAGTAAAAAATTTATTCAAATTACTCATTGTGCTAGTTCACATCACAGGTCCGAGGTTCAAACCTCGGGCTGGGCAAGGTCTTCTCAGCCATTCATCCCTTCGGTGGGTTGATAAATGAGTACCAAGCGCGCTTAGGAACTTTAAACTGTGGGTTTCACGTCATACTGACCACCTAATCGGAACATCTGCTCATGCACCTTAGGGCCCAAGATCACGTACACTGATATGAGCACATTAGGCCTAGACCCTCATGGGCTGTTGTGCTACTGAGTTAAGTTATATTGCTCTATAGCACTTTAGAGGTTAAAGTCCTATTGTACTTGTATGTGTAGGTTTAGCCTCAAAATATATTATTATTGAATTCAATACATTGTTATTGTATGGGGAGGAGATGAAAATTATGATTAATTATTGGGTCGCATATACAGAAAGTTTGAGAAGCACTGGTGTAGTGACATGCTTTAAGAAAGCCACAAATGATAATCTAAGGTGTCTGGCTATCAAATAAAATAGTAGCCCATGCCTTAACTCTTGGTGTCAAGATGTGAGGTGGGCGACACTCAGACGTTTCTTGTACTACTATTCCGGTCGTCTCTTGACATGTCATTCTTGGCCATTGGGTGAACAGATTGTAATGGGACAAACAATTAAATTTTTGGTAAATGCTCTTATTTTTGTTTCCATAGGCTTCTTAAATATCGAATGGTAACTTTAGAGGCATATGATAAAAATGTCTAAAAAGATCAATACAGGAAAGTGCTTTGAATCCCCAATATTCGGTAATACTTGTGAAATTTTGGGAAATAAACTTCCTGTTCATAGTTTTAATGAGCTACTCCCAAGAACAATATGAGAGTCACTATGATCCGGTGATAGACAGGTGAGACTTTTTAAGGTAGCTGAAATGACGGGTTACAAAATTAAATAATTATACGTAAAAATTTCTGTTTCTATGGTTTATGAGTACTATATAAATAATACAGCTAATTAATTAGTACTATTTTAATTATTTTATTTTAAGAAAATCCTACCATAGCGGCTATAAAAAGAACTTCATTAATATGAAATATTGATGTCTTTAAAAAGGAATCTGTTTTTCTTCCAGGTGTTTTTTCTTGGCATCTAGCAAAAATTCAATCATTTCTTAAATGGCAATTGAAGACAGTGATTCAGCAATCTGAATATGATCTATTGGTCTATAACCTCAGTTATCCCGTAAAATGCAAGGGAGCTGAAACAGTTCTACTTTCCAGAGCCAAAGACTCTCCTATTTATTTATTAAGTTTCATTTATCAAAGGTGAACGATAAAGTCATATTCCTCATAACCAAAGCACTTCATTTAAAATAATAATATTCATTGTTAAATTAAATAATTACAAAAGAAATTAACAAACAGCAGTAAAAAATTTTCTGTATGAGAGCATTTACTTGAGAGTACGTTTGATGAACCTTAAAAAATATGTTCTCACTAAATAAATTTTTTAAAAAAAATATTTAATATAATTACATTTTTATCGGAGCATTTAAGAAGGTTGTTATGAAGACACCACACACATATATAGTCAAAATTCTTCTACTAGAGAGAGATGAATCAACCATAATCAAAACTGAAAAAAATTTACATTGTAAGATAACCAGACAACAGTTAAACGAATTGGGGAGGGGAACTCATCACGCGATTAGAACCCTAGCCGTCCGTGCAGAACGCAGGTGCTTTGTCAGTTCAGCTACTGCGTCGCTGGAAAAAATCAAAAATTAACTGTATAAAAGCTAGGCAAGAAATTCAAAGGCTATTTTCTCCGAATTGACTGGCCATCCGGCCCTAATACATGGAGGATTGAACACCCTAATGGAGTACTGCTATTATACCAAGTCTCATCCCAAAGTGAATTTCCTTAGTCGTGCACTCTCCTTGTTAGCAAAAATATAAAAATAATAGAAACAAAAAATAAAAAAAATGTATGCATACTACCAATACCATAGGGACACTAAATTTATATATATATGATATAAAAAACTATAAGAGAAAATAAGTAATTTTATCTAATATTAGAATATTTAGGTAACTATATCTATCTAGGAAAAATGATAAATTTATAATAATATACTATTAATAAACTATGGATTTATATATATATATATATATTCTTTATATATATATATATATACATATATATATATATATAATAAGAGAAGACCAATTCACTCACTCACTCATCACGATATCTCCGGAACTCTCAGAATTAAAGATTTAAAATTCGGGAGACATATTCCGTTTATAGAGTAGAGATCCTCCGCATTGATAGAATCCCAACGAAGGTGCAAAGGATTAAAGGGGCGTTACAAATAATTGATAATTCTGTTTTTAAAATATTAGACCTACAGACTTCCGAAAATCGACATCCAAGATGGGGAGGGGTGACAGGGTTCAAAGCCGTTCTAGTTCAGTTTTTTAACTACTAGACCTACCAAGTATGTTCCTTCGATGGAGCAAAAATCCGCTAAGTATGGATTTTGCAAAAATCGAGCTCCAAAGGGGTTTAACGAATGCGTTTGATTTAGAAAAATTCTCATTTATGAACTACCCCCTCCCCAGCCTTAAAATTTAGAAAGTATTTTACTTTTGTTTAGAAGAGCTCAGTTAAAGAAGTATGTTTCAAGAAGTCGACCCAGTAGGTTGGTTACGAAAAAAATTACTTTTTTATACTATTAGACATGAAGACTTAAAATTTGGCAATTAGGATTTTTTGTTGAGAAGAGATATTCTATAAGAGTCTTTTTTGTTTGTTTAGTTTTTAATTCACTTAAAATTGACTCATTAAAAATATCTTTACCCTTCAATCTCTATTGCTTTATTTTTCCATTCACCAGTGAAAAGAACGAGTGTGTATACCAGCTAGTATATATATATATATATGAAAACATTTGATTATAAATAAATAAATAAATAAATAATAAACATTTCTCACCGATAAAGGAATTTGTCAACATCATCTACATAATTTCTTGTACTTGACATACTATCCAATAGATCATATTTGACCGTCATTAGGCTACGGTAGCAACAGGAAGCCAATATGCCTAGAACTGTTAAACTATATCCAAATCTTGGCCACCTGAAGACAATTGATAATTTTACTAAATTGCTTTTATTTTCACATTCTAAGAAAATTTTGAAAAGAAAATATTTTGAAATTCTTTATTCAAAATATATATATATATATGTATATTTTAAAGAACACAGTTGTAAATAAGAAAAATTGTTTAAATATTTTTAAAAAATATATTAATCATTTATTAGAAAAATGAACCTTTCCGTCTCTTAATCTTGCGAAAGCCTCTAAAAAAGATATTATGTGTGTGTGTGTGTGTAAACCTTTACTTTCTTTATCTTAATAAATTAAATGTTTCTTTTAACTTGGTTATAATGTTTTCTTTCGTTCGAAATTTCACCTTTCCCCCCCTAGACATCGTCAAACATATTATGCACACATATATCTAATATATAAAATTCTCCTGTCACAGTGTTTGTAACCAAACTCCTCCGAAACGACTTGAACGATTCTTATGAAATTTTGTGCGTGTATTCAGTAGGTCTGAGAATAGGACGTAAACCATTTTTCATTCCGATATTGCAATTAGTTGAAAAGATATGAATTAAAAACCTTAAAACGCGAAATTGTTTTACCCCTGTGTGTTGCTTTTTTCGCCGTTTATTTCGCGTGGCGTCGAAAATCGGTTTCGCGCCAGATGTGTGACTTTTCTCTGTTCTGCCGTCCAAATCGACCTGCTGATGGGTTACAATAGCAAAATGGGTGTCTATAGCAAATCAAAAATCACCATATTTGGCGAGTGAAAAGCCCCCCCCCCCATTTTTTTGTACATACCTTTAATTCAAAAATTCCTATATTGCATGGTTTATAAAACAAAAATGTCTAAATTATTTGTGAAAAACTTAATCCTTTTTTACTTCGTTTTCATTATTTCAGATAAGTGACACGAGATAAATGAAACGGCTAGACCGATTCTTTTGAAATTTTGTGCGAACATTCAGTAGGAAACAGGTGTTGCGTGGGGACTTGATGTCATACAAATCTATCGATGCAGCTTACGATACCAACGTAGCTGTAAATTATCCAGCAGAGTTTTTGAGCTCATTCGATTTGCCAGGCATGCCACCGCACCATTTACAACTGAAGGTTGGATCTCCGGTTATTTTGCTTCTAATTTGAACCCACCACGGCTGTGCAATGGCACGTGATTAGTCATCAAAAATTGATTGAAAACGTTGTCGAAGTTAGCATTTTGAATGGCAAGTTCGGGAAATAAGATGTAATACTACCACGTTTTCCTATTATTCCCACAGATGTGTCAATTGAATTCAAACGGATTCAATTTCCAATTATATTGCCATTCACAATGACAATCAATAAGTCTCAAGGCCAAACGAATTCTGTTTATGGCTTAGATTTGGGCACACCATGTTTTTCACACGGACCATTATATGTGGCATGTTCTTGCATGGGTAAACCATCCAGTTTGTTTGTGTAGGCTAAAGATGGACCCACTAAAAATATAGTACACTCCATTGCACTAAGAAACTGATAATGTTTTTTTAATTGCCATAATTTGTGATAGAGATGTAACTTGAAATGTATTAGTTAAAATAATAAAAGAACAAATAATTCAAAAAATGAATATTTAGTGTTTTGTTACTTTTATAGTCCGTCATCGTTCACAGCTTTCCATTTCTCTTTCAGTCATATACCACATCCCCGCACACTTAAAATGAGTTATTTATTTTTTATTTGACTACCAAAATATTCACTAGAGATAATTTATATGGCAAAACAACGTTTGCCGGATCAGCTAGTATATGTATATATACGTGTTATAGTTCACTTAAACTTTCTGTCGAGGAATGTAACACTTTCATCACGGAGACATATAATATGTTATATATAACATTGTTATAACATATTTACATAAATACATCAAAAGTGTTCAAGTAATGCAATTTAACTGTAATATTTAGTTATAGTAATGCTAGGTTACGTAAACATTTATAAATGCTAACAAAAATACAGAGGCACTAAATGTTTCTCCTATGATTACGTAATAAGAAGACTCTTCCTCTTATTGATTCCTAGAATGTATATTTTTTTTTTAAGTGATTAAGGTGTTCTTGTATTTTTGTTACTTCTTTCGACCGAACGAGGAACTTGACAGACATAAGCAGAATGGTTATTATGCATTTAACTTTCCTTTCCCCTTTAAATCTTGCGTCATGAACTTTTAAACATGGTATACATTTTAAAATACATTTTAAAAATATGTCTTAAAAGGTTTATATATTGTTTAAGAACGTTTATTTGATATTGTATAAAAAGAGAAAGTGCATACTTAAATAATGAAATCAGAAATAGAGGGCTAATAAAGAGAAGCTGTATATCGGCTGCCACATACCAGGCTGGGACATAACACTGAAAATATATTATGACTAAGTATTAAATTTGAGTAAAAGGAATTGTTACATCAGCATATTTAAGTTCGAAAAAAGTTAAAGAATTTTTTCTTTACATAAATTGTTAAAATCTACCTATGGAATAAAATACGGGTTTATTCACAACTCCCTCCCGGATTTTGAAGTACTATAGTAAAAAAAGTAAGACGAGAGAGAGAATAAAGCAAGAATATCCAGAAAAAAGTGCAGAAACAATCCAAATTTTATACAGGTGTGTGAAACCTAGATTGTATAGCATACTTTAGTTGTCTTCAAACTTTTTCAACTCCCGGAACCCCTAGAAATTAGAAATGCTTTCGTAGAACCCCTAGAACTAGAAAATGTTTTCATAGAACCCATTCCCATACCCATGCTTCGAAGAATATATCTCAAAATAATATTTAAAGTCGATCAACCTGTTATAGAGACTTTATGTAATGGCAATTAAAAAAAGTATTGCATTTATTATTAAAAAATTGTAATATAATTTACCCATGAATAATATTACTGTCTGATTCAACTATCACCTACCCATGCATTATATTTAGAACTGGGATATATGCAGGAATTTTTTATTTTAAACTGTCAAAGTCTAGGTCTATGGTGATTAAATGCAATCGCATTATATATTCCGAGTTGAATTTGTTTTCATACTTTGTTTTTGTAGCCACTTATGTTGAGACATATTTAGTTAAATACAATGTTCTGAATGGCATTAAAAGGCTTATAACTGTGTGAGAAATCCTGTGTATTTTGCATGAATTTGCAATCTAAAATTTATAAGCTGTTCTTGCTTAAATTTAAATTTCAACACCAACTCTATTGATATGTTGTTCCCTTTCCTCCATTACAAGTGTTGTTTTCCATAAATGTAAAAAGGTACATATTATTTAGAATTTTTTTTTAGAAATTTTCCATTAGAAAATTATTTAGTTTTGCCGTCATTGTGCTAACTAATGAGTATAAAATCAACTCGTGAAACCTGAGATAGTAAATAATAGAATATTCACAGTCTAGTAGGAAGTTTATATACAAAGATATATAAAACGGTTTAATATTCTTTTATTATGTTGTAATAAAAGTTTAAATAATGTTGCAAAATTATATATAAATAAAATTTTCAATTTTAATGAATTAAATGAGTTTTAGATGCTTGCAGCTATAAAAATGTAATAGAGAACGTGAATCCATTTTACATTACAGATTTATTTCTTCTCGATTTTTGTATTGTGACTCGTGGAACCCTTGGGCATGCCTTGTGGAACCCCAGGATTCTGTAGAACACAGTTTGAAGACCACTGACGTGCATCAAATTGATAGTCCAACTTCCTGCTACACTTTTCTCAATCAGGTAGCACGCGCGTATTATCCTTTCCGTGTTATTAAAACACTTCAACTTAAGAAAAAGGTTTTGCACCTCCATTGCCACGTTATGTAAAAGAAAGGCAGGAAAAGATAACACATGCTTTCAATAACGTTGACAGTACCATGTTGAGTTGAGTGTGAAGGAACTGGACTAATGCATTGATGTATGCCGTGTAACCAAGGTTTCACACGTAGAACAACTGTAAATTATGTAAACAAAACTTGAATCGTTCCTGTATTCTTCCAAATGTTCTTTTTTGCTGTATTAGTCTTGGTCTTTTTACTATAGCACATGCTTGTCTAAAGTGCGGCCCACGGCCAACGTGAGGCCCAAAACTTTTAAAATGCGGCCCAAACGCAAATTTTGAAAATAATTTAATTTACACATTTTTTATTAAAAAGAAATAAATGTATGCACAGAATATGCTGCATTAATTTTTGATTTAATTGAAGAATTTGAAAGAAAATTTCAAGATTTTCGTAAAAAACGAAGAGTATTTCAATATATTTTCTACCCTGTTTTCTCTAGAAATAAATAAGTTACCTTCAGATCTTCAAATGGAATGCATTGAATTGCAAAGTGACATTCAACTGGAAAAAAAAAATTTGAGAATTTTTCTGTGCTGGAGTTTTATAAAGATTACCTACACCACGCGCGATATATGTCCTCATTTTCGCACTCATGCTTTATTAATGTCTTTAGCCTTTGGAAGTACTTATATTTGTGAACAGTTATTTTTCAAGAATAGAGCATACAAAAAACAAAAATCGGACAAAAATCACTGACAAACATCTTGAAAATGCATTAAGAATTGCAATTTCATCTATTGAACCCCCGATTTCAATTTGCTTGTTCAACACAAACGCAAACTCATTAATCTCACATTAACTAGATTTTTTTTCCCATCTTTATAATATACGAACTAAATGAAATGAAACTTTTACAAATTTAAAATAAATGTGTACCTCTATTCATGTCTAATTCAAATTTAAAAAAAATATAATAAAAATAAGTTAATTTATTTTAATAAAACTACATAGAGTTAATTTTTATTTCAATTTGTTAAAAAAATATTGTACGTGCGGCCCACAAGCGGTCATAGTTTAGACACCTATGCTATAGCACTTCGTAATCCGGGAAGTAATTATGAATAACCCTATTTTTTTAAAGTGCGAATTATAAAATGTTTGCTGCCTGATTTAATTGGGAATATGCCAATAAATTTTTAAAAATGTGAGTGATAAATGACTGCCCACTCACAGCCATGCTTAGAGCGAAATTCGCTTGCGGAGAAAATGAACGAGCACATATGCGTGCGCAAAGTTCGAACACTAGTTCGATGTGTTTGTTCCTTAGCCCGCGAAAAGCCCTAACACTAACAAAGCAAGCCTATAATTACTGTAGCATACTTTGTTCAATGAATGAACATTTATTTTTCTAATTTTGTCTGGATTTTTCATTTGCACATTCGAGTCTAAAATTAGTTTCATTGAAACGTTATTAATCAAATCTAAAGCAGCTTTTATACATTAGGCTATAGAAATTCAGTTACCACAGCCGAGAGTTCAATAACGCCACACATTTTCAAACGAATAAATAATAAGTGTAGCCTATTTTATACAGAGAACGATAAACATTCATATCGAGTAATAATGTAATAAAAAAATAAATCTTTCTACGTTTTTTCATAGGTTGTATTGATGTTTTTGAAAAAAAAATCTTTTGAACAGTTGTCACGTATGTTATTATGGATACTAATAGTATACGGAAGGGGGGGGAGCTATGTGAAGCAATTTTTGATACAGACGTATTGTTACTAAGACATCCCGATTTTCAACATCTTTGTGAGTGGCCATTTCAATTTGAAATCTTTCATTTTAAGGGAGACGGGAATAAAATATGCCTTATTCGTACAGAAAAAAAAATCCCCTCAATATTTAATATTTTTTTCACCAAACTAGATTAATGAAAATAAAAATATTTAAAAAACGTATTCGAAAATCAATGGAGAGAAAATTTAGTCCCAATATTTTTTTTAAAGTATTTTAACCCGGTCAATATATAATTGGTAACATTGAAAAAAAATATTACAAAATATGGGGATTCTATAGATTACATTTTTAAAATTTACTTTAATCTTGAAAATGTTAAAAGTGTGTTTTTGCTAAAATCACTCATTTATAAAAAGAAGTCTGTTATTGCCTATATAATTTATTTATATTAAAAAATTCACAAAATTGCAAAGATTCGTGTACTTTAATAGTGTAAAGAGATGTCTAAATATCCTATAACTCTCTCACCTCAACACGCTACTGACGCTTTAAATACGTAAAGTATGGATGGTTTTTGTTTTTCATACAAAAGCTATATAGGAATACTGAAATGATATAAATGTTTGTTACCTGTTTCCATGAAGTTTGAAAATTGTTAATGAAAAATAAATTCCACAACCAAGATTCCTTGCAAACTGAATTAGTATTATAAGTCGGCCATACAGGACCAGAACTCGTGTACGGGAATAGAACAGCGTAACAACCCAATACCATTGCATACAAAGGAGTGATTCTGAAAAAGAAAAAAATTTAATGTTAAAATTTCAACAAAATTATGTGCTTTATGCATACACAGCTGAAGAAAATTAGGAAAGCGCATGGATTTAAGCAAATTACGTAAATTTTTCTTCTGGTAATTAACATAAAACAAAACATTCATAGTCTAAAGTGCGAAAAAAGGGGGGGGGCTCTTCATATGCAAATCAAAGTTTATGACTTCGAAAACCAGAAAAAGATTATAATTGGAGAAATTGCGATTTCATAGAAGCTATTGTTTTTCGTTGTCTCAGTGATGTGATGAAATTCAACCCTTCGGCTTTTGTTTTGAGAACATGTAACTGGAAAATGCCACGACACCATGACCTGCTGCAATTCACGGTTCGGTGTGTTACTGAGAGACTGGTTGGAGTGCATTAAAGACTGTAGCATCGAAGCATGTTCGCCGTCGGCCAGGACGATGTCGTACACGTGATTGCATAGCAAATAATGACCGATATATCCTTTTAATAGTTCTCAGAGACAGAATAGACCTTGTTACGTGGATTCAAAGATAATTTCTTTTGCCAACAGGACTAAGGGTCCCAAGCTAAGCAATCTGAAATAGGCTTCATGAGGGTGGACTTAAATACACATAGGCCTATGTGATGTATTCTGTTGACAGCAAGATAGTATGGGGCTCGAAGAAAGTGGGCTGCTGATTATTAATATTGGATGTGAAATGATTGGAGGCAAGTGATGTTTATGGACAAGTCCTGATTTAGTTTAGATGTGACATCAAATGTGTTTTGTTATGGTGATAGAAGGGCACTCGAAATAACCCTATATTTTTTCAGGAAAGATTACATTACAGATGAGGGGTTTCATGGTATTAGCTGAAATTTTCATAGATGGGCGTACTGACCTTCATATCATTCGGAAGGGCAATTTGACTGTGCAAAGGTATGCAACCGAGACCTTGAAACACCCAGTGATACCTCACGTTGCACCTTTTGGTGATTTGTTTTCTTTTAAGGCAGTATAATGCAATACTTTATACGGTTCTTCTCGTGGAGAACCTTAAAGCTGAAACAATTCACCGTATGAAATGGCTAGCATTCTCTACTGATCTTAATCTGATTGGTAAAGTTTGGACGCACTCTGATGACGCATTGCTGCAAGACCAATGCCTATTGTTACTGTCCAAAACTTAGAGATCACATTTCGTTAAGAATGGACAATAT